>JABMCL010000323.1:132500-135000 GCA_018857735.1 Alviniconcha marisindica
GCTCGGAGTGTGTCCTCCCTCCTGCCCCTCCCACCCGGCCTAGTGCCCCCCACCCTCACCCTCACCCCAACACACCCTGGCCCCACCCACCCGGCCTAGTGCCCCCCACCCCACCCTCACCCCAACACACCCTGGCCCCACCCACCCGGCCTAGTGCCCCCCACCCTCACCCCAACACACCCTGGCCCCACCCACCCGGCCTAGTGCCCCCCACCCTCACCCCAACACACACCCTGCCCCACCCACCCGGCCTAGTGCCCCCCACCCTCACCCCACCCAACACACCCTGCCCCACCCACCCGGCCTAGTGTCCCCCACCCTCACCCCAACACACACCCTGGCCCCACCCACCCGGCCTAGTGCCCCCCACCCTCACCCCAACACACCCTGGCCCCACCCACCCGGCCTAGTGCCCCCCCACCCTCACCCCAACACACCCTGGCCCCACCCACCCGGCCTAGTGCCCCCCCACCCTCACCCTCACCCCAACACACCCTGGCCCCACCCACCCGGCCTAGTGCCCCCCACCCTCACCCCAACACACCCTGCCCCACCCACCCGGCCTAGTGCCCCCCACCCTCACCCCCAACCACACCCTGGCCCCACCCACCCGGCCTAGTGCCCCCCACCCTCACCCCAACACACCCTGGCCCCACCCACCCGGCCTAGTGCCCCCCACCCTCACCCCAACACACCCTGGCCCCACCCACCCGGCCTAGTGCCCCCCACCCCCCCTCACCCCAACACACCCTGGCCCCACCCACCCGGCCTAGTGCCCCCCACCCTCACCCCAACACACCCTGGCCCCACCCACCCGGCCTAGTGCCCCCCCACCCCCTCTACCCCAACACACCCTGGCCCCACCCACCCGGCCTAGTGCCCCCCCCACCCTCACCCTCACCCCAACACACCCTGGCCCCACCCACCCGGCCTAGTGCCCCCCACCCTCACCCCAACACACCCTGGCCCCACCCACCCGGCCTAGTCCCCCCCCCCCCCCCTCACCCACACACCCTGGCCCCACCCACCCGGCCTAGTGCCCCCCACCCTCACCCTCACCCCAACATCGTGTCCCCACACGGCCTAGTGCCCCCCCCCCACCCTCACCCCAACACACCCTGGCCCCACCCACCCGGCCTAGTGCCCCCACCCTCACCCTCACACCCACACCCCTGGCCCCACCCACCCGGCCTGGCCCCCCACCCTCACCCCAACCCCCGGGCCCCACCCCCCCGGTGCCCCCCCCCACCCTCACCCCAAAACCACCGGGACCACCGCCAGGGGGCCCCCCCCCTCACCCCAACCACCCTGGCCCCCACCCACCCGGCCTGGCCCCCCCCTCACCCCCACCCCCCACCCCCGGCTGTGCCCCCCCCCCACCCCCCCCCGGGCCCCCCACCCAAACCCGGCCTTCCCCCCCCCCCCTCCCCCCCAACCCCCCGGGACCCCCCCCGGCCATTCCCCCCCCTTTAAACCCCCGGCCCCACCCCCCCTTTCCCCCCACCCGGCTTCCCCTCCACTGCCCCGGCAACAGGGTGAATGCTGACATAAACTGCAGACCTGTGTGATGTACACCGACATCCACCGGCGTTGCCTCCCACGCTGCAGCCGCGGAGCAGCGCCAAACGGCAAGCAGGCAACGTCGGGTGAACTTTCCTCCCGATGGAGGAAAACAAGACGGTGATGGCAGCCACACGTACGCAGGTTACCCCACACGGCCGGGCGGCTTCGGTGTTTGAAGGAAGGTGTCAGTATTAACCGCGCGGCTGGCTGTTCCAGCCCTCATGGACCCCGCCCCTTCCTATCCACCCCACTGCCCTAAACATGGTGCGTGACGTCCACAGAAAACTTTCAGGCTTTTTGGGACGGGAGAAGGGGGGGAGGGGGGGGTTGGGGGGGGGGGGTGGGGGGGGGGGGGGGGGGGGGGAATTTAGTAAGTAAACATGGTGCGTGACGTCCACAGAAACTTTCCCGGGCTTATTTTGGGACGCGGAGAAGGAGGGGATGGGGGTGGGGGGGGTGGGGGGTGGAAAAAAATCCCTTTTGGGGGTATGCCTAACGCCCAAAAACAATTTCAGGTTAAATTTAGGGATGGAAAAGGAGGGGGGATGGGGGGGGGGGGGGGTGGGGGTTTTAAAGTAAAGTAAAAGGGTGCTTAACGCCACGGGAAAGGGGGGGGGGGGGTTAAATGGGGGTTTGGGGGGTAAAAACTAAAAAACATGGTGCTTAACGTCCCGAAACTTAAGGCTTTTTAAAGGACGTGGAGAAGGAAGGGGGGAGGGGATGGAGGTGAAGTAAATAAACATGGTGGCTTAACGTCCACAGAAAGCTTAAGGCTTATTAAGGACGTGGAGAAGGAGGGGGGAGGGGTGTGGAGGTGAAGTAAATAAACATGGTGCTTAACGTCCACAGAAACCATACGGCTTCTTATGGACGTACGGAAGGGGGGGAAGGGGGTATGGAGGTGGGGAAGGAGGGGAGGGGTATGGAGGTGGGGGAA
>JABMCL010000323.1:142500-145000 GCA_018857735.1 Alviniconcha marisindica
AGATACACAGCGACACGCGGATTTTATTCAGTAGTGTGCAAATCGCAACAAACGGAGTCATACATTTTAAGTAGTAGTCTAGTAAAATTGCAACACACTGAATAGCATATTTTATTCCGGCAGTAATCAGGAAATTGCAACCATAACCAAACGTAGATTTGAACCAGCAATGTAGAAAACAGGACAAAGCGAACTGTAGCCTATGCGATGGTTCCAATGTAGTGAAAACTGAAATACATCAACCAATGGTATGGTTTTGTACAACTGTTGGGGGACACACAAACCCCACGAAACGCAACGCACGCACGCTTCTTGTGTCTCTGCTGTCTGTCTGTCTGTCTTCTGTCTGTCTGTCTGTCGCCCGTCCCCCCTTCTGTCTGTTCTCTTTTCTCTCTCTCCCCCCTCTCTCTCTCTCTCTTTTCTCTCTCTTCTCTTCTCTCTCTCCACACAAAAAACCACACAACACACAAAACACACACCAACCCCACACACACACACCACCACCCCACCGCTACCTACACAAAAGTCATCATTAGCAGTCGCAGAAGGAAAAAAAGAAAGAAAGAAAAAAAGGGGTGGGGAGGGGAGGAGCGTGGAAATGAAGATATAAATCAGCCGTTCCAGAACCTGTACAATGTTTCGCAAACGTCTGTCGATCGAAAGGTACCGGGGAAAAAATCAATCTCCTCTCACTACTACATGACTTGGGGAAACTATAGTGGCGGCAACGTCTTCGACTGATCGATTTTTGGCCACGCATGATTGGCAACATCGGCAGGCAGACTGTGGCAGCCGGGAGGTGATTTTGCACATGACTGAGCAAAGCCGTAACTGTTGGCTGTGGTCCTAGTTTCGGCTGAACCGTGTCTTGGTCTGTTGAACTGGCCTCTTTAAGAGGGCCTTTCGCCCGGTGAACCTGTTTGGCCGAGCGGTAAGGCTGGTAAGCAGACGGATCTCGGTTCGATTCCGCTTCGGTTCTCCTTTCTCTTCAGAAGTTGAGGTCTGTGAACGCTGTCTTTGCGCCTTTTCCCCTCAAAATTAATGAAATATTAAAACAGCTCTCATCGCTGTCGTTCCTAATGCAGGAGCCATTCTGGTGGTGACAGTGTAGCGACAGGTATAGTCTCCCTTTTCTAATTGTCTGATTTGACGAGGCGGGCAGTTTCGGACAGGAACAGATGCAGAGGAAAAAGAGCGATGTCCAAATGTTTTCCAATCGTGTTCTTTGGTTGGCTTCATGAACAGCACACACGAAGAAGACCAGACAGATAAACAGTCATTCCCATTTTCTCTGTATCACACCTGGCTGCGATCATTTTTTTTTTTTTTTAAATCGTGCTGGACATATTTATTTGCTATTTAATCTTCCCCACTTTTTTTTTTTTTTTTTTTTTGGCTTCCGTCGATCGTATCAATATTTCTGCATGCCTGTATTTTACGAAGTTAGACCTTTTTTAAATTAGATTTTCTTTTTAATATTGATCTAATCTTTCACAGTTCACCATGGACCTAACAGTGCTCTTTATGAGTTGGTGTTTTTTTTTTATTGTTTTTTGTTTTTTTTCTTTTTTTTGGGGTTTTGGGGGGGAAAAAAGAGGGGAGGAGAGAGAGAGGTGTGTGTGTGGTGTGGTGTGGTGGGGGTGTGTGTGTGTGTGGTTGTTTTTGTGGGTTTTGGGGTTTTTCCGTCCATTTTTCCCTTTCCCCTTTAATCTCCTTTTTTTCCTTTTTCCCCCCCCCCCCCCCCCCCCCCCCACCCCTTTAAACCCCCCCCCCCCCCCCCCCCCCCCCCCCCCCGCTCTACCCAACCCGCCCGGGCGTTTTGATTGATTGATTGATGACACTTATATGCGCTATTTTCCGCCCCCGGGGAGCAACTCACTGCGCTCGCATGTGGTTCTAAAAATGAGTGCAAGCTTTTTTACCCGCGCTTTTTTTTTAAAAATCCATCGAAGTGTACTTACAAACGCTGGCATGGCTGGTGCCCCCATAAAAACTGCAGGGCCCTCTCGGCGCAAGTTCCCGTGTACACCCCTACAAAAAGCACCATGTCCCTTTCCCGCAAAAACCACATACGTAAGGTTTTATGCCCTGTTTTTGCTGTAACCTGCCCCCTCAAACCTTTTTGGGAGAATAACCGGGGTCTTTTTCGTGCTACTGCGGTAAAACGGGGTGGAACGGATACCGAAATTAGAGTCAGCACAGAAAGTCGACCCTGGAGAAGAAAATTCTCCGGCCGCTCCTTCAGGGATTTGAACACGCGACCTTTCAGTCACGAGTCCGGCGCTCTAACCACTGAGCTATCCCCGCCCCGTTCTCTTTTGCTTTACCAAGTTCAACCAGGTAAAGGGCTCTTTATTTTTTCACCACCTCCTCTCTCCAAATTAACGTGCAAACATTAACACAGATCATATGAAAACTGGCCATCGGCTGGCCCTGTTGCTTGAATATTGAACACGCCGTCTGCTTCGGAACCCACGTTCCAACCAGCTGTATAAATTTT
>JABMCL010000323.1:152500-155000 GCA_018857735.1 Alviniconcha marisindica
GGGGGGGGGGGAGTATGCTCAGGTGTCAGTTCAGGGAAGTGGTAACTGTGTACTCTGATCGGGGAACATGAACTCCACAGCACTTACAGGAGTAGCTAACGATCTTTGCTCCCCACCTGCTACACAGACGTCTTACCTGCGGTTCCAAGTAGCTGCATGATCAGCACGTCACAGCGACCACACCTCGGTAAGCCGCTTCGCACGGCCGGACTGGCGGAGTAAATAAACCACGTGAAGGTCGCCGACGGGGGCCCACACCGGCCTCGGTGAATTAGGGCTTGTCTACCCTACACCAACACGCCACAGCCGCCAGTACCAACGCTTCAGCTGCCGCACGGACTACAGAAGCAGCACCTTCTTCCCCCTCACTGTCAGGGACTGAAACGAACACCCCCCTCCCCCCCCCCCCCCCCAGCTGCCGCACGCTACAGAAGCAGCACCTTCTTCCCCCCACGTCAGGCTGAAACAACCACATTCATCCCCCACCCTTGGCACCTTCAAGTCGAAGGTGTCACGCCCTCCCAATAAATTCCGAAACTTTTTTTGTTCCTGCCTGAAGCACTGTCACCTACCAACGCTGCGCCGTACCCTAAAATGACAGAGTAATGGCCGGCTTTGTGGCCGATGGTCATAATTAACGGAAGAAGAAGAAGATGATGATGATGCGGGGCTTCATGTCCTTGGATGTCGGGTTGACATATTAGGGACAAACTGTAAGTTTCTTGCAGTTCCGGGGGGGGGGGGGGGGGGGTCGCTTATGCTTCAGTACGTGTTATCATGTCCTGGGGGCAGCAAGGCGCCTACTGTTGGATAAAAAAATAAAAAATAAATTGTCGTTGGGAGTGCATCTTTACTGCGGATAAAAAACGACGACCACCTGCTCACAGCTGTAAATGGGCCTGTAGTGAGGGCAGCATACATTTAAAATTCTTAATCCATCCAGCTTTTTTTCACACATGGTTCAGGAGCTGTGTGAGAGTCGAGGTGGACGTCCTGGACTGTCCGTCCTAACGAGCCTTCTGGTTTCCGTGGACGTAAAGAATTATTGCACCGTGCTTCGGCATTGGTCACAACTTGTCCCTAATATGTCAACTGACATCTGAGGACATAAAGCATCTCTTCATCATCATCATCCAGCTTTTGTTAAAGGAAGAAACCTTTACTTGCTGGTCATGGTTTAGACATTCTGCTCCCCAGCCACGCAGCCGGGGAGCGACGCAGTCGGTCGCCATTCCAGCTTCAACATGCGTGACATGTTCTGGGCGACAACGACGCGCCGGGAAGAAGAAGGCAACTTCAGTGGACTCGTACTTAGCGGAGGGGACCATTAGACGTACCAAGCTGCCAGGACTGAGGTTTTGCAACGCTATGTGGAGAACACAGGGCAGGACAATTAAGGCACGGAAGACGTCATGTTTAGAACGCGGAGTCGGCTCTGGCGGACTCGGTAGTAAGAGGTAACGTCAGGAGGATCGAACAGCCAGAAAGGGGCTTTAGTAACTAATGATTTGCATAGAACACAGGGTATGACAATTATGGCACGGAAGATGTCATGTCAAGATCGAGGAGTTGGCTCTAGCGGACTGGGTAGTAAGAGGTAACGTCAGGAGGATCGAACAGCCAGAAAGGGGTCGTTAGTAAGAGGTAACGTCAGGAGGATCGAACAGCCAGAAAGGGGTCTTTAGTAAGAGGTAACGTCTGTGGGTACGAACACCAGGGGGCTTTGAAAGGTATGGTCAGGAAAGGATGAACAGTCAGGGGTCGATGGGGCTGGGGCAACTGGCGGAAGGGGTTTTAGTAAGAGGTGACGTCAGGAGGATGCAACAGCCAGAAAGGGTCTTTAGTAACTAATGCTTTGTACAGAACACAGGGCATGACAATTATGGCACGGAAGATGTCATGTCAGGCTCGATGAGCTGGCACTGGCGGACTGGGTAGTAAGAGGTGACGTCAGGAGGATGCAACAGCCAGAAAGGGTCTTTAGTAACTAATACTTTGTACAGAACACAGGGCATGACAATTATGGCACGGAAGATGTCATGTCAGGCTCGATGAGCTGGCACTGGCGGACTGGGTAGTAAGAGGTGACGTCAGGAGGATGCAACAGCCAGAAAGGGTCTTTAGTAACTAACGCTTTGTACAGAACACAGGGCATGACAATTATGGCACGGAAGATGTCATGTCAGGTTCGATGAGCTGGCTCTGGCGGACTGGGTAGTAAGAGGTGACGTAAAGGAGGATGGCAACGGCCAGTAAGGGTCTTTAGTCATTAATGCTTTGTATAGTACACAGGGCATGACAATTATGGCACGGAAGATGTCATGTCAGGCTCGATGAGTTGGCTCTGGCGGACTGGGTAGTAAGAGATAACGTCAAGAGGATCAGTGCAACGGCCAGAAATGGGACTTTAGTCATTAATGCTTTGTATAGTACACAGGGCATGACAATTATGGCACGGAAGATGTCATGTCAAGATCGAGGAGTTGGCTCTAGCGGAGTG
>JABMCL010000323.1:157500-160000 GCA_018857735.1 Alviniconcha marisindica
TCAAAACAGACTGTGTAGGGGAACTCATAAACCCGGCTTACGTGTGGGGGGAAAAGATCAGTTGCAATTTCGGTCTGATAAGCCACTGCCTACCATGCAGACAGAGTGTATCAATATTTCCCAGGTGGATTTTGTGTGTGCTACGGTCGGATTAGACGGATATCTGCGGTTGTGCTTCAAGCTATGGTGGTGA
Source organism: Alviniconcha marisindica (assembly GCA_018857735.1). Classification (NCBI taxonomy): domain Eukaryota; kingdom Metazoa; phylum Mollusca; class Gastropoda; family Provannidae; genus Alviniconcha; species Alviniconcha marisindica. Next base: position 157,694 of record JABMCL010000323.1, read on the forward strand.
ACTGTAAGTGTTTGACAGGTTATGTCATATGCGGTAAAGGCATTGTTAATATTGGGTAGTACATATTGGTGTCCTATGTGTCTATGTACGTTTTTTTCTGGATCTGCGTATTTCTGTGTAGGTCTGTGTGTGTGTGTGTGTGTGTGTGGTGTGTGTGTGTGTGTGTGTGTGTGTGTGTGTGTGTGTGTGTGTGTGTGTGTGTGTGTGTGTGTGTGTGTGTGTGTGTGTGTGTGTGTGTGTGTGTGTGTGTGTGTGTGTGTGTGTGGTGTGTGTGTGTGTGTGTGTGTGTGTGTGTGTGTGTGTGTGTGTGTGTGTGTGTGTGTGTGTGATTTTTGAACGCCGCACGCCAAACTCATCTGTCTGTTCGTGCATCTGTCTCTGTCTCTGTCTCTGTCTCTGTCTCTGTCTCTCTGTCTCTCTGTCTCTCTCTCTCTCTCTCTCTCTCTCTTCTCTCTCTCTCTCTCTCTCTCTCTCTCTCTCTCTCTCTCTCTCTCACAGACACCCAGGTGTCCAGATCGCTGATTCTGACTTGCCCCAAGCACCCACCACCCCCACCCCAGGTCACATTTCCAGTCAGGTCCGACGTCAGACTTGCAAACAGTAAGCATCGATCAGGTTGTCGTACACAAGGCCAAAACCCAACAACGAAGTATAAAGGCCCATTCAATAAACCATCATCATCTTTTTGGCTGTGTTTACAATGCAGTCGGCATGGGACGCGTCGCACTAAAAGCTCTCGGGACGGACTAAATGAACAATTCACACATACAGCCGAGTCTGAATGTTCGTGGCAAGGCATAGGGTCTTCAGTCAATGAAGCAGGCTGAAAAAGGAAACTCGGCCAAACATCAACAGTATAACATTCACGTCCGTACGTGCTCACTTAGCAATGAAAATAATGTGCTCACTTGGCAGTGAAAGTAAAGGTTTGGCGGCCAGGAAACGTGGGTGGGGGTCATCGTGGGACACAAATGCCGAATATGAAAAGCGAGGTTTCAGTCCACGCTGTGTGTTTTTCACGGGTGAGTGCACCTCGGGCGTATAGCTTGCACTGTGTCAAAGAACTTGCATGCTCTCTGCCTGAGTCTTTTTTTTTTTATAGCTACGGTCTTTGACGATGGTATAGAGTCACGTTCATGAGCGTCACCTGAAATCAGCCGCACATTATCTTGATTCCTCCCTTTTCCCCCACCCCCCGCCTTTTTTTCTTTTTCTTTTTTCTTCTTTTTTCTTCAAGTGATCGGTTTGACACGCTGTTGGTTTTCAATCAAGTATTTGTACATGATTCTGTTTTCAACTTAAGCAGTTATTGTTACGGCTTAATCGAATAACTATAAAAATTAATACAACTTATATCGCCTTTTTAGTTATTTGATTAAGGCGTTGTGTTTTTGTAATAATGCAGTTTGAACACAATCTTCTTCTTCTTCTTCTTCTTCTTCTTCTTCTTCTTCTTCTTCTTCTTCTTTTAAGCAATTAGGCACAATAATTCTAGCTTGGACATAATTCTTCATATCCCCCCTCCGCCCCCTCTCTCTCTCTCTCTCTCGTTTTTTTGTTTTTGTTTTGTTTTTTGTTTTGTTTTGTTTTGTTTTGTTCGTTTAATTTGTTATAAGCCGTTGGACACAATTTTGATCCCACAGTAAAATAAAATGGCCATGTATTCGTCTGTGTTCTTAAATTATGTTATAAGAGCTCACGAGAAATGCTGTTCTTGACAAACAGCCAAATAAACAAAAATATAAAAAATGCATACATCAACTGACGTTCGCCCTGATGTCACACACACACACACACACACACACACACACACACACACACACACACACACACACACACACACACACACACACACACACACACACACCAAAACAACCAACCAGAGACAAGAAGAAAAAGAATGAAAGGAACCAAAAAAGGTGCTTTATTTGATCTACAGTAGATACTCATTGTTACGCCCACAGGCAGAACAGTGTTTCCTTTTTTGTTCTCTTGTGAGTCTGGGATGTCTGTAGTGTTACGTAAAACGTCATGACAATGATGTAACTAAACAGGATGACGCCACGTTCATTCTGTCTAGACCATTGAGCATATATATATATATATAGCTCAGTGGTGAATATCTTTCTGTAGAAAATAATGACACAATATATAAAAAATGGTGATGGCATGAGGTCAGTGCGTGTGCTTTTGTTCGTACCCCTTCTTCGTCTCTTTGATGCACCAGTGTTGCGTCTGCTTGGCACCACCACACTGACATCAACCCTCACTCAGCTCTACCTCCAGCCAGCCTCTTCAAGACCCAGA
>JABMCL010000323.1:165000-252500 GCA_018857735.1 Alviniconcha marisindica
CTCAACACGGATGTCACCAACCCGCGCGAGATCTACTCCCTCTTGTCCGAGTCCAAGCAGCATCGGGGGACGTTACTTACTTCCGTTAGCGTCAATCGGCAATCCGGAGAAAGGTTGCCTCCCTTGCATGCATCGTCAGAGGTGAGTCGTAAATCTGTGTGTGTGTGTGTATCTGTTTCGGTCTGTCTGTCTCTGTTTGTCTGACTTTCTCTGTCTGTCTGTCTGTCTGTCTGTCTGTCTGTCTGTCTGTCTGTCTGTCTGTCTGTCTGTCTGTCTGTCTGTCTGTCTCTCTCTCTCTCTCTCTCTCTCTCTCTCTCTCTCTCTCTCTCTCTCTCTCTCTCTCTCTCTCTCTCTCTCTCTCTCTCTCTCTCTCTCTCTCTCTCATGAGCCTAATCATCGATGTCATCATCTTCACTAATGTTATTGTCACCACTGTTAAACATCATTCTTATGTAATCAGTCGTCGCCATTCTTGATACACCATGTCCAGCATATGTATCTTGTGTTTTAATTAGTACGTTACTAGAAAAACATTTTCTCCTTCCTTTTTTTCTTCCTTTTCTTCTTTTTTAACTCTGCACACTGTTCAGTGACCCGCGAGAGGAAAGAAAAGAATAAGAAGAAAAAGAAAGAAAAAAGAGTTTTTAAATACATACCAAATTCTCTGGTTGCGGAATTCGTGTACAGTGTAGCTATAGGTATATAATCTCCCTCTCCTCCCACCTTCATACCCTCTTTCCCCCGTCCCTAATAAGCCTTGTGGTTTCTGTGGACGTTAAGCACCATGCTTATTTACTTGCTTGCTTGCTTGCTTGCTTGCTTGCTTGCTTGCTTGCTTGCTTGCTTGCTTGCTTGCTTACTTACTTACTTACTTACTTACTTACTTACTTACTTACTTACTTACTTACTTACTTACTTACTTGCTGGCTGGCTGGCTAGCTGGCTCACTCACTCACTTACTCACTTACTTACTTACTGACGACGGCTATATACATGCAGTAACCTCTCCGCCTTCCAGTGTTAATTAACGCTCTGTGTCCTGTGTCATATATTTGGTCATTACCGACCAGCGCAAGTCATAATTCCTGTCCTGATCTTTTTTTTTCACATTTACCTTAATGCGCATCCCCTTATGTATTATTTTTGATGCTTTATGTATACGGTTTCATTGCTCTTGTAAAGCGCGGTGTAATCACCCTTGTCGGTGAGATACGGCGCTATCCTGATCTGTGTTTCCGCTTTTTTACCTTAATGCACATCCCATTATATTCACATATAGTTGTTTTTTTATGCTTTATGTATTCGATTTCATTGATCTTGCAAAGCGCGGTGTAATCACCCCTGTCGGTGAGATACGGCGCTATCCCAATATGTGTTTCCCTTTTAATGCACATCCCTTCTTCTTTTTTTAATTAAATTTAAATATGACTTTCGTAAACAATTTCATTGATCTTGCAAAGCGCGCGCAGTGTGCTAGCCCTTGTCGGTGAGATACGGCGCTATAGACTAAAACAACCGATATGATGATGATGATGATGATGATGATGATGATGATGATGATGATGATGATGATGATGACGATGATGATGATGATGATGACGACGACGACGACGATGATGATGACGACGACGATGACGCTGATGATGTTGATGACGCTGATGATGATGATGATTGCAGGTGCAGTTCCGACCCCTGGGCGAGCAGGCGCAGCACAGCAGCTACCCAGACCTGGTGTCCTTCCGCAAACAGCAGGCGGCAGGCTCGCAACAGGACGGCACCGAGATCCGCCGATCCACCAGCCTCCAGGATGTCAGCTCCCTCCACAGCCTCGGCAGCCTCGACAGCGCGTTCCAGAGCAAGAAGCTCAAGCCCATCCTCCGAGGCAGCGACGCCAGCGCCAAGAGCGGCGCGGCCAGGGAGCACCCGGAGAAAGGGGCGGTGAAGTTCGGACAGAAGGAGGTTCGTCTCATCAGGGACCCGCCCTTGCCGCCCATCGAAGGCACCAGCAAAGGCGCGCTGTCCCTGTGCGACGGCTCGGAGGCCAGGAGCGGCGGGTGGGAAGACCCGAACCTCTCCTTCGGCTACAGTCCTCCCCAGCTCGGCCACAGACGCTTCGGCCCCGAACGCCCGCCGGAGATCTTCCCCCGCGGCCAGCCGGTGGCGGTGAAGAAGCCGGTGACGCCCACCTACGACGACTACCCCGAGGCCTACTGGGAGCTGAGGTCGCCCACGGTGCAGGACCCCAGCGACCTGAAGGAGGACATGATCGACCGCGACCGCTACCGCCTGCAGCAGATCTCCTCGCTCCGCCTGAGGGCGATGAACCGCGAACTGGCGGCCAACAGGCTCGACTCCTACCGCAAGTGGCAGCAGCAGATGCAGGAGAACTCGCCGCGGCTGGGGTCTTCCGTCACTAAGCAGGACTCTGCTCGCGGCGCATTCACGTCCGCCGCCGCCGCCGCCGCCGCTTGTAACGGCCCGGCGAGATCCGGGAAACAGCAGAGGATGTCAGTGTCGATCCAGAACCACACTCTGGCGGTCGATGCCAAATCCATCAGCCCCTCCAACCCGACGGGCGCGAACAAGAAGCGAAACAAAGGCGGCGGCAACAACAGCAACAGCATCACCAACAACAACAAGACCGACGGATCCGAAAGCGCGGGTCAAGGCAACGGCAACGGCCACGTCACTGATGACGAGTTACGTCGTCGAGAGAAGATCGAGGCGGCCGCGAGGGTGTCGAGCGAGAAACAACCCCAGGAGAACGAGGCGGCAAAGCCGCTCAAGGCCGCCGTGGTCAACCTGTGCATGGAACCAGACCGTAGGAGCAACAGCCCGTCCTCAGACGTCTACACCGGGATACGGAAGGTCATGCTGACCTCCCGCCCGCAGTCGGACAAAATCAGAACGCAGTTCTTCGGTCTCGGCCACGGTCCACACCAGGGCCCCCCGGGGAGCGTTGGGGCGGCGAGCAACAACGCCACGGTGGGCTCGCCCTACAGCCACCCCTTGCAGCGAATCCCCTCCGCCCCAACCGTCGGCACTCCACCCACCCCTTCCGTCGTGCTGGCCAACGGCGGAGACGCTGCGGCAGCCAGCGTCGTAGACGGGAACGCGGCGAGCACCAACGGGGGCAAGCTGATCCTGAAAAAGTTCAACAGGTTGCAAGTGTTTGGCGAGAAGTCGGCCGCCGTCGCGGAGCTGAACACCGCCGCCAGCTCCTCTTCGGCAAACAGCCCTTGGGACGCCGTCGTGCCCGCTGGCAAAACCGCCGCCTCGGAAAAGACGCCGTACCTGCCTCAGAACAGACCGCCCACCTACAAACTGGACATGAGGAACTACCCACCTCGCGACTATCGTCACTCATCTGGTCAGAACGGCGCGGACGCCTTGGAGGAGAATGCGGGAGTTGTGGAAAGCGACGGAGGCTATCCGCTGCTCGGCAGCGAGCGAGGCGGGGTGTCCCTCATCCAGCACTCGCCCGACAGAGCGGAAGTCACCACGTCGCTCAGTTTCCGGTTCCGCAACGGGGAGGTGATAGTGTCGAGGCAAGGGAAGAAACCCTCGAATCAAACGTGAAGACTGTTGTGTGACAGGCAAGCCTGGAAATAAGATCGAGTTTGCCGAGGTGGTGATGCGTGGAGGCCTACGAATCAAAAGCGCGTGACTCTGTAGATAGAAAGGTGAGAAGGTTTGAGAAAGTGCAAGTGACTGAGTAAGGGGAAGACACCAAAGTGCAAGTGACTGAGTTACGTGTAAGGGGAAGACACCAAAGTGCAAGTGACTGAGGTACGTGTAAGGGGAAGACACCAAAGTGCAAGTGACTGAGTTACGTGTAAGGGGAAGACACCAAAGTGCAAGTGACTGAGTTACGTGTAAGGGGAAGACACCAAAGTGCCAGTGACTGAGTTACGTGTAAGGGGAAGACACCAAAGTGCAAGTGACTGAGGTTTCGTGTAAGGGGAAGACACCAAAGTGCAAGTGACTGAGTTACGTGTAAGGGGAAGACACCAAAGTGCCCAGTGACTGAGTTACGTGTAAGGGGAAGACACCAAAGTGCAAGTGACTGAGTTACGTGTAAGGGGAAGACACCAAAGTGCAAGTGACTGAGTTACGTGTAAGGGGAAGACACCAAAGTGCAAGTGACTGAGTTACGTGTAAGGGAAGACACCAAAGTGCAAGTGACTAGTTACGTGTGGAAGGTGCGGAAGATACGTGTGGGAAGACACCAAAGTGCAAGTGACTACGTTACGTGTAAGGGGAAGACACCAAAAGCAAGTGACTAGTACGTGTAAGGGGAAGACACCAAAGTGCAAGTGACTAGTTACGTGTAGGGGAAACAATGCAGGAAGTTACGTGTAAGGGAAGACACCAAAGTGCAAGTGACTGAGTTACGTGTAAGGGAAGACACCAAAGTGCAAGTGACTGGTTACGTGTAAGGGGAAGACACCAAAGTGCAAGTGACTGAGTTACGTGTAAGGGGAAGACACCAAAGTGCAAGTGACTGAGTTACGTGTAAGAGGAAGACACCAAAGTGCAAGTGACTACGTTACGTGTAAGTGGAAGATACGTGTAAGACACCAAAGGGCAAGTGACTACGTTACGTGTAAGTGGAAGATACGTGTAAGACACCAATGGGCAAGTGACTACGTTACGTGTATGTGGAAGATACGTGTAAAACATCAAAGCGCAAGTGACTACGTTACGTGTATGTGGAAGATATGTGTAAGACATCAAAGTGCAAGTGACTACGTTACGTGTAAGTGGAAGACGCCAATTGTTCCCCACGGTGGTGACTGAGATAAACGTGTCCTTAGCAAACCAAAGGACTGCGCGTTGAACAGAAAAGAAACTGAATGATAGTAATGCTAACAATAACGGTATTTGTCAGGCGCTGAATCTTGGGCTGACGCTCGCAGGAAAACGCTGATTTGTAGGTCTCTTTTTCAGTCGAAGAGTCGAATGAGGTGTTTTTTTAATATTTCAGTCAGAAAAAGATGGACACTTCCAGTGGAAGGACCAAAGACAGAAGAAGCGCGAGAGGCAACCATCGAGAGTTAGGTAGCTGAAACAGTATCAGAAGATACGTTAACGGAGCGTGTGCATGAACTGGTCGTGAATAACCTTATTGATTTTATCTCTCGTGCATGAACTGGTCGTGACTGAATAACCTTATTGATTTTATGTCTCGTGCATGAACTGGTCGTGAATAACCTTATTTACTTTATCTTTTATGCTGAGACCGCGTCACCGAGACCACACAGTGCCGGCAGTGCTTTGGAAATAAACGAACACCGGAGATAACTTAGCGAAGCCTCCCACGCTTCCGGCTGACAAGCATGTCTGTGTGAAAATGCCGGGCCGCACGACTCAGTCACGAGCACCCGTTGTTGGATTCAAACATCACAATTATACATCTCCTCCAAATGTTGTTTAATTGTCCAGTCTCAGTGACGTCAGTGAGTGGTTGATCTTTTTCCGGTGCCGGTGCCTGCGGTTTACTTACCGGCATCGTGTTCTGGGCTCGCCCGCTGTAACCGTGACAACCGTCACTAGCTCCCCGCTGCGACTGATTCGAACATCACCTGCATGAGATGCAGTCCTGCGAACAATCTCTGAATCCCCTGTGTCGACCGAGGAAATCGTAAACGAAACGCCGTTTGGAGTTAGAGCGTTTCCCAATGCTGCACCAAACACAGAAACTGTAGAAAAAGATCCAAATACATGAAAGGTTAAAAAGAACGTTTATTTAATATGGCAATACACATCGTGCGAAGCCTCATTTTTCAAGTGACCAAACCACAGTTAAACGGTGAAAAATGAAAATGTAGGCTACAAGTTATCCGCTTTCAGATGTGGTGTGTTGGTGTGCAGTGTTTGGACAAATGGTGGCATGACAATCTTCACTCAAACGCTGAACACCAACGCACCACAACTGAAAGCTGGTAAGCAACATATATTTTCATTATTCGCCGTTTAACTGTTGCTTTGTCGTATGAGAAAAAGAAGAAGAGGTCTACCTCGAAAATTCGCACGTTCTGTATTGTCATATTAAATAAACGGTCTTTTTAATCTTTTAGGTGTTTGGATCTTACGCTAGCAGTCATTCTTGTTTCTTTCTTTCTTTCTTTCTTTCTCTCTTTTTCTTTTCTTTCTTCTTCTTCTTCTTCTTCTTTTCTTTTTTTAAAACTATTGGCGGAACAGTGCATATTACTCTGATAAGTAAGTAACTTGGTTGTTTGTTTTACGCGGCCCGGTCAACCAGGACAGTTATATCAGGGCGACCACTACTCTGAGAGAGCATAATTCGAAGGATTTCTTTTCTTTTCTTTTTATCATGTGAATTTTTTTTTTTTTTTTTTTTTTAAATGAAAACCTGCCAGTTATTGGAGAATTAGATCTCCTCAGACTGTGCACCAGTGACCTTTCGTCTAATTTTTCTTTTGAAAGCGCAATGAGCATACTGTTGCGACATGGGCATATATCCGCGCTCTCCGAAAGTCTTCATCATCATCTAGTCTCAGCGATGCATTCCTGATCTTTCCGGCACTGACCATGGTGGTGTTTAGATTTTTCTCGCAGCGTGTTTTCACGGTGCTCGCCTCAGTGTGTGTGATATTCCGTGACTAGCTACCACCCGTTGTTGGACATTCGAACATCAACTGCATCTCAGTCCTGCATACAATGCTTGTCTTGTCAGTCTCGGTGATGCAATCCTGACCTTTCCGGCACTGACCATGCGGGTGGTTTGGTAGGGCTTACTTGAGATTTTCCGGCCTCGCAGCGTGTTCTGTGCTCGCCTCTATGTGATACCCCGTGACTACAGCCTGCTAGTATCAGTTGCTGGATTCAAGCATCAAATGCATCTTCTGCAAGCAGTGCTTGTCTTGTCTCAGTGATGCATTCCTAACTTTTCCGGCACTGACCATGGTGGTATGGTACTTAGATTTTCCGGCCTCGCAGCGTGTTCTGTGCTCGCCTCTATGTGATACCCCGTGACTACAGCTTGCTAGCACCCGTTGCTGGATTCAAGCATCAAATGCATCTTCTGCAAGCAGTGCTTGTCTTGTCTCAGTGATGCATTCCTAACTTTTCCGGCACTGACCATGGTGGTATGGTACTTAGATTTTCCGGCCTCGCAGCGTGTTCTGTGCTCGCCTGTATGTGATGTTCCGCGTCTACAGCCTGCTAGTATCAGTTGCTGGATTCAAACACCAAATGCATCTTCTGCAAGCAGTGCTTGTCTCAGTGATGCATTCCTGACCTTTCTGACACTATGGCGGTCCTTTGACGCGTTTCCTTGCCGCGTTCTCCATCAAGTTGTTCTGAGCTCGCTTGTACTGTGATATTCCCTGACAAGGAATGCTTCATGGTGCTCACGATTGAAAGGTAGTGACGAGTCAGGATAAACTGGCTCCAGCGCCTAGGCCTATCTCGGCCATTTTGCGCGTTTAGTGTTGGCTGACACGCAGAAAGGAAGTCGTAGCCCACTGTCTGTAGGTTTGTGACAATGACGTCCTCGGTTTGTAACGCCGATTTGCCCGTCTTGCTCAACATCGTTTTGTTTTGTTCAGGAGTCATTTTGTATAACAGGCCTACAGATTCAGGAGCTGTTACCTGGAAATGGAAATTGATGGTGTTGAATCCAGCTATTGTTGTTATTCTTATTGTTGTTTATTAGTGAATAGGATTAAGAAGCGTTTTTTCGTCGTTACCCCCATCGTTGTCGCCATTAAGCAGACCAGTGCCTCGTCTCCGATTTTAAGTTTCACCAGACGCACAACGAAGAAGGGAACAAACAAACAAACAAAAACCACTTTGATCACATTTAATTTTGTACAATATTACTGATCCCCCCCCCCCCCCCCCCCCACACACACACACACGGGATGGGGACTTAATGTTGCGTAAAATAGCGTGGAACAATGTTTCAACTTTCCCTCCATCCCGTCTTTGTTTTTCTTGAATCAGTCACGATTGTACATTTACTTTCCTATTTATTCTCTTATTTCACCCTCCCCCCCCCCCCCCCCCCCTCCTTTTTTTTTTTTTTTTTTTTTTAAAGAAATGAACGCATTTAACCTTCCATGTTGGGGTAATCAGTTTGTTTTTGTTGATGAACGACAACTGGCAAGTCCGCATGCTATTTATTCCGAACTGTGCGTGTGTACGTACAGAATCTTGCTCAAGAACTATTTTAGTGATGTATGCGACTCGAAATTCATCCCTTTCTGGAGTTCACACATACATGGCATTGCATTCGGTTGGTTGCATTCGGATTTCATGTTTGTTTAATCATATTAAACGAATTAGACTTATCAAACCATGTTTAATCCGAGAGGTAGAAGAGAACTGAGACTACTCTCTGGTCCCTGAACAACGTACTGGGTGTCTGTCACCTGACGCTCCATTCAGAACGGTCATTTGCACAGAATCTTTTCTTTTTTTCCCTTTCTTTCTTTCTTAATAATAAAAATGAGTCATACAGGTTGTGTGTGTGTGTTTTTTTTATACAAGTTACAATGTGCACAGGTAGTCAGCGAGAAAAACCTGCACCCCCGTTAACCGAGTGGTCAGTTAAATATCGATTCCATAAAATGTCTGGCCCAGCTATCATAAAGACCGGTTCTCTCTCTCTCTCTCTCTCTCTCTCTCTCTCTCTCCAAGTCAGAACTTGACTACCCGCTACTGTCAAAGACTTTCAAAGAGAGACGAAGATGGAGAAGGCTTTGCCAGGTCCTGACAATTGTAACTATCCCTTCACCAAGTTCATCGTGCAGCGCTGTTTTGTGATTGTTTAGTCAGTCATGTTTCTTTCTAGACAATGACACTTCGGACGATTCTTCACACTTTCAGCGCGTGCGAAGTTATTTTGGTGTTTCCATAATCCAGCAAACTCTAACATCGACTGCACGATCTTTAACGTGCGTATGTGATCTTTTGCAGACACGAGGGACCTCACTTTATACTCTCATCCGAATTTTTTTTAAATTTAAAAATAAATAAATTATGTTTCTAAATTCTATATATATCTTTTTTAGATTCTTCCCGAAATTTGACTCAGAAGAAATCTCAGGGCGGGATCAAAATCTAGCATGTAGTAACGGTCACCCATTTATGTCAGAACACACTCGATCGTGGCTTGACTTTTTTGGCTTTCGAGAATTGTTTTTGCTCTGCGCCACCGAATCTCCTTCAAATGGTTTGTCGATATTAAAAACAACAAGCAACAAACAAACAAAAAATCTTTGCATTTCAAATGAAATTATGAATAATTGGATTGCTTTCTTTTGGCGGAAGATCCATTACCCCATTTTACGCGAATGTTTTTTATGCGGACAAACTACGGTTTATGAAGTTTATTCCATACCATGAACGACAACTCTTGTTTTCTGTTTAGATTATGTCTCCTGCGAGAGGCTGCTTCTTTCTTTTTCCGTTTGCATTTTAATTATGATTCATTCACGAGGGTTCCGGGGGTCAAAAGAAAGAAAATGAGAGGCAATGTGAAGATCCTTAAGCCCGTTCTTAATTGGGCGAATGTTTGTTCGCGAACCTAGCTGGTTCTTAATTGGACGAACTTTTCTTCGCGAACCTAGTTGGAAGTATTTGTCGAACTGCGACGAAGCTATATTCGGGGTCCAGAAAGTTTCGCTCAACATGTTCTGGGAACATTCGCCCTATTCGACGAACATTGCCTCTGACTGGCTGAGAACAGAGCTCTCCTGTGGATGAAGAAGAAATAAAAATAAAAATGGATGACGGTGTCGCTAGGTTCTTCACTCGCTTCGGAGGGAATGTTTATTTGTTGACTTGTGGGAGGACAGCCTTGTCTCGGGGACCCAGAATGAGACAGTAGTTAGTTGAATTACCCTGTGAGGGATGATTAATGTATACTGACTTGACTTTAGCCTACATTTTTGATCATGCTGTCTGCTGCGCGTCTGCCGCAAGTTCGGGCCGAAGCTTGCATCTCATTACAAGCCAGTTGAGAAACGAAGTAAAGTTCGTCGAAGTGTCCGAACCATGTTCGGCGAACTAAAAGTTCAGTTAAGAAACGAATCATAGTTCGTCGAAGTGTCCGAAGTATGTTCGGCGAACAAACATTCGCCCAGTTAAGAACGGGCTTTATAAGAAGAACACCAACAGAAGCTCTTCTCTTTCCCTTTTTGTCTTCCTTGAAACCTTCTACCGTCTCCCTCCCCGACTCGATTACTCTTGGCTCTCACAACATCCCCTTCTCTGATTCTCCCAGAAACCTTGGATTCATTCTTAACTCAAAACTGTCCATGAAGAAGCACGTCATAAAATCTGCCAAACTGCTTATTTCGAGCTTGAACGCATTAGTTCAATCCACAGGTTTCTCATTGAAGACGCAACCAAGACTCGTTACTTCGTATATCCTCTCACGGCTCAGTCACTGACTACTGCAACCGTCTCTTCATGGGTACAACCAATTCTGTCATCCAACCTCTCCAGAAAATTCTAAACTGTGCTGCAACTCGTTCTCTTCACACCCTGCCACCAACACTAAACACCTCTCTTGGAAAAACTGCACTGGCTTCCCATTTCAGAACGTATTAAGTATAAAGTCGCTTGTATGTGTTTCAGTGCTATAAATGGTTCTGGTCCTGCTTACCTCTCTGAACTGCTGCATGTCTACACTCCCGTCTCGTACACTGCGCTCTTCTTCTGACACCCGCATGCTGGAAATCCAACAATACAAACGCAAGACTCATGGCTTTCGCACCTTCTCTTGCTTTGGACCCCACATTTGGAATTCACTCCCACAAGACAGATACGGCTCAACCCTGTCATCTTTTGAAGCCAAACTGAAAACCTTCCTCTTCTCACAGTATTTCCATCCTAACTAATATCAGTACCCAGTTTCTGCTACAGTCAATGTGTGTGTTTGTGTGTAGTGCATTTAAAAAAAAAAATTTTTAATACTTTATGAAGATTGTTTTGGTAGGACTACTTTCTACATGTGTATAGAATATCATATTTAGGTTAATATGTATCATGTGAGCGCTCAGGGCGTCGATGAGCGCATGATAAATGTACGTTATTATTATTAAATCAAATGCAACTAAAATCACTTAGGGGTTGTTGATCCTTCTTCAGTCTGTGATTCTGAGCTGCAGTAGTGACACTTGCTACATGCCTAGTAGTGTGGGAAGGCAGTTTTCGGAAACTTACTTTTGCCCATGCATTGTGTCCAGGCTTATCTGGAGAAAATGCACTGTATCAATTTTCATCTTTATTAGGACCAAAGGCAACTGGCAGTGTAATTCCCAAATTCTCCTTGAGTTGCAGGGTAGGCGTTTTACAAATTTCCATCATTATTTATATTATTATTATTTTGAACTCGTTTTGAAGCTCCGCATAGGATGGTGACCTAAGTTGAATGGTGACCTAAGCCTCATGCACGATCGTCAGCTTTTAATAGTTGTTTGCATAAAAATATTGAAAGTAATGTCCTCAAAATAACAACATTGTCAGACAGAACTGGAACTAGTGATCTCTTCATTTGTTGTCACTTATTTTTTAATCTACCACATGAGAGAGAGAGAGAGAGAGAGAGAGAGAGAGAGAGAGAGAAGAGAGAGAGAGAGAGAGAGAGAGAGAGAGAATACACATGAATGAAGTATATCACTTGTCAGTGTTTTCTGTACATATTGAGTTTTGCTATTGCACACACACACACACACACACACACACACACACACATCCCACATAAAAACAAGAAAAAAATGAATGGAATGAAGCTGTATTTCATTTTCACATAAACCTGAATGAAATTACATCAACATTTACCAGAATTACACAATATAAACCATGTATACACATTTTAAAATATCACAGTCAGAACTGAATTTTAAAAGACATGATTTTGTTCTTAATCATTATCTTCAAAACGTGGAACATGCACACTCTTTATGGCACACCTGAAACAACAGAACAAACTTATTAGTAATATTGCTATTGCTCCGTCTCTGTCCATCTGTTGTGTGTGTGTGTGCATGTGTGTGTGTGTGACATGGTGTGTGTCCTATTATCTCAGTAACCTTTGCATTACTTCCCAGTCATTACCACAGTCGGTGTATCATGGGTCATAGCCTAGCCATACATTTTGCACAGAGAGGTGCTGTTATGTATTCCTGTTCAAACACCAGAGATAATAAATGTCACTAAAATATTTGCCACCAACAGTAATCCAGTTGTTCAAGCTGGTGGACAGTTTGAGTTAACCCATGTGTGGTACACCAAGCAACAGTTCACAGGCCAAATGTAAAAAGTAATTCCATCAAAATCTTTGCTAGTGTTTTCACATCTGCTCATTTTTATACTGACATGAGAATCAAGTTGAAAGGCCCCCTTCCCCCCAGGCCTCCTCCCTCCCAAAAATGTTCCTATCAAACTTAAGTCCCAAACTGATTACGCTAAACAGAAATTCACTTACATGCCGACAACAGAAACCCGGCAGAAGTACACACAATTACCACTGGACAGCACAGTCTGGACAGCACACTGGACAGCACACTTTTCACCTTGTTTCAAAAACGAATGAGAAACACAATCTATTATAGTTATACACTAACACAGTCTGAACAATACCATCAATTAAATTATACACTAACACAGTCTGAACAAGACCATCAATTAAACTGTTGTTGTCCAGGCAGCATAGCCTTCAAACAGCATGTGAATGAGAGAGAGAGAGAGAAAGAAAAAAAAACATTTTTATAAAAATAAATTTTAAAAAATCAGATCCCAGTCTAGACAGCACTGTATACCATTATCCATACACAAAACAACTTTCACCTTCACTTGGCTGAGAAACTGAGAAACAGCCTCTGTCAAATATTTAGGCAGCACAGCAACTGCTTTCACCAAGTTATAAAAACAGAAACATCTGACTGTTAAAATATGGCCACTGATCACTATTCTCTGCTCTTGATCACTCTGTGTTTCATTCTTGGTGCAAGCTGGGTTATTTGAGTGTTTCCATAATCCACCAAATCTGACATTGACTACAGGATCTTTTTGCACACACAGACTGACAGACAGCATGACTTTCATCCTGTTTGAGAAATAATCCATCAAACATCCTTAGCACAGCACAGCTTTCATGTGGCTTCAAAAACAGAAGCAATCTCTGTTAAAACTTTGGACAGTACAATGTTCACCTGGTCTGGAATACTGAGATTTTCACCTAGCAAACAGGAAAATTCACCCTGATGGAGGCAGAAACTCACCCTCTTTTCGAAACAGGAATGCAGTCTATTAAAATTCGTCAGCAGACATTTTTTTTTTTTTTTTTTAACAGAAAAGAAAACCCCATTATATGGATAGGACAGCAGATCAAAAATAGAACAGAAAAGAAAAACTCATTATATGGATCATTATAAGCAGATCAAAAATAGAACTTTTTAGCAGAAAAGAAATCCTTTTCACTGTTAACACTTTAATAATAATTTCTCCAGGTAGAAAAACTCATCTATTCACATGTCACTGAGAGACACAGAGAGAGAGACACCCACCTTTATGCATTGGAGTCTATGGGTGATCAACGCTGAGCTCTTCTGTCAAGACAACGCTGCGTCGCACTCTCATGCGCACCCTGTAAAGAGGAACAAGGTTGTCATGGGGCTGGACACCAACAGGAAAGGCATGGTGGGTAGAAGACCTGAACAGAGTAGGTCAACTTCTTCATCCCATCAACCACTTCAAAGGGTAACAATCATTAATCATCATGTACATAGATCTTGTATCAATCAATGCACTGGACTTTAGCATATGTAGCCTTTTGAAGGTTTCACCTACAACACTTGACTGTGAAGACTGTGTGTGACTTTTTTTTTGTCTGGGAAGGGGGAAGCGGGCTTACCACACAAATCTTCTGACGGTTGTCTTCTGAGAAAACAATATACGCAAGAATCTTTCTTTTCAAATGATGGTAGTTTAGATAGCAAACCTCTTAAAACATTTTTCTTTTAAACAATTTCAGTTTAACAACATAATTATGATTAGCACCCAGTACCACCATTTTACTCTTTTAACACTAAAAAAAAAAAAGAAGCAGAGGAAGAAGTAGAACTTGAGGAAGACGAAGCAGGCAAGAAAAAAACATAGACCAGCCTGTCGAGTGGCACCTACCTCATAGGCGCAGCCACTCTTGGAACAGGCACAAAAGGCTGTCTTACAAGAACTGGGGCACCCATGTAGCGACTTCGCACCAGCTGCTGATGCATCATGGCCGCCTGCGTCCGCTGCTGCCGTGCCAACACTGCTGCTGCAGCCATCCGACTCTGTGCTTGCTGCTGGTGTACTGCTGCCGCCGCTGCGGCCATCCGGTTCTGTGCCTGCTGCTGCTGCACCGCTGCTGCTGCTGCTGCCATCCGACTCTGTGCTTGCTGCTGCACCGCTGCTGCAGCCATCTGGTTCTGCTGCTGTATCACTGCTGCTGCACGACTGCGCTGAGCAGCCACTGCAGCTGCAATGTGCAAGGGGTGGATTCTGACAAAGCGAGTATGACCAACGCCCAGAGGGTTGGGGTGAAGGGGCACTCCTGTGGCAGCTGCTGCTATATTAGAAGCAACTGAGGGACCAGTTGAAAAAGGAGGAGGTGATGGGGAGGTGCTGGGCGATACTGATGGCGACACATATGGCACTAAAGCTAGCGAATCATCTGGTTCCTCGTGTGGAGTGTCATTCTCGTTCAGAGCATGCCCATTGGAAGGATTGTCTTCACCAGTAATGCAGTCTCCCTCATGGAAGCTGCATCCTTCCAACGCATCATGCCCGTCAGTGAATGACATCTCTTGAGCAGAACTTTGCACATCACTGGTTGAATGTTCTGCAATGGAACCTTCCATGTCCATCCACTGCCTGTCAGATGACAAGCTGCCTCCTTCCAGTGCATTTGGTTGAGCAAGTACATTGCTTCTGTCTGAATGCATGCTGTCTAGTCTTTGATCAGACGACTCGTGGTACCAGTCTCCGTTCTCTGTATTGAAATCGGAAGAAATGGTACCATTTTTGATTCCTGAAAACAGGTTTTGCTCTCCGGAGGTCCAGTTCCTGTACTCAGACTCTCTGTCATGTGACTCTCTGTCATGCATGTCTGATGATGAATAACCCTCCCCCTCCTCTGCAACCGAATACTCTTTCCCCACTGTCGAATACTCCTTCTCCACTGCTGAATACTCCTCCGCTGCTGAATACTCCTTCTCTGCCGCTGAATATTCCTTCTCCATGGCGGAATACTCTTCCTCCACTGCCATGTCAGTGTCAAGAGGATCGTCAGGCTGGCTGCCTCCAGGTGGCGGCAGCCAATGCCCATGGTCAGGTAGTCTGTCATTGTGGGTCATCATCAGCTCATCATCAGCATCTTCAAACTGTGATGGTGTAGAGGCAAGTGGCTGATGGGGGATGTCGGGCTCGGGCTGGTCAAGGCAGTGGTTGTAATTTTCTGCATCCTGCAGAACAGCACACAAGGCACTGAATTAGTTCAAAGTTTCCAGTGGTTTAAACAGTGCATCGGACCAAACTGGACTAGTTTGAGTGAAGCGAGAGATGAATAAATTTTATGGAATACACCACACTCAGAATGCTGCTGGAATTGTTTTCTTTCTTGGATCAATACTTCCCCCACAACATTCATGCATACCATGTCTCTTGAGTGTGCGTGTTTGTCCTGGAGAGTGTGTGACAGGAAATAAGAATGTATGCGCGAACCGGCATGTCTGTGCTTTCAAAACTCGGAATGCTAAATTTAACAGTGACAACTAAATTTGTATCAGACCTGTCACGACAGGTAACCCAGTAAGTGTGAGTAATACAACCCCAAACTTCTGTGTTTGCTGTTGTGAAAATGGGGTCTTTAAATTCTAACGTTATCATTACATTCATCAATATTAGCAGTCCAGTTTAGTCAACATGCACTGTGCGGTTAGAAACTCGGACAGGTTTACAGTCTGTGGCTCTGCAACTGATCCTAAATGAATCTGGAAACAACCACAACTTTTTTTTTCAAGAACTGGCACACAGCTGCAATGTGTGGTTGTCCTCCACTAATTCCTCAAGGGTTGTTTTGTCAAATCTGAAACAGAGCAGCCAAAAGTGAAAGTACAATGACTAACAATCAGAGAAAGAGATGTGCCCAAGAGTCGCTGTTTGATGATGTTTACCTGTGATAGTGTGAAGCATAAAACTCTTTTACAGTGGAAAATATGCTGTGTGAGGCTGCGCAAATACACCAGGATTAAAAATAAAATTTCAAGTTGTTTTTATTGAGATGGTGACGTCAGAGAAACACAAGTTTTATCAGTACCAACATAATTATGCATTATACTCTGTAATTCAACCAATGATCAATACACTGACCAAACGAAGAGTATTGGTTAAAAAGAATTCCTCGCAAGACCATTCTGGGAGGTACCGCGCATGCTGCATCGATGTATGACCAAACATTGCAATAAACACATGAAAACAATGTTTCTCATATCAGTTCTTTGTAAGCAGGACCATTCAGCACCTGACCCGATGTGCACTTGTGATTTTTTTCCCCTTCACCTAAGACCATATCTTCTGTTGAAAATTACAGTTCTTCAACAAAGTTTCCTAAAACCCACAGAATATCCAAGGCGCATGTGCCATGTACAAACTGATATAAATCAGCAGCATCATACTCACAGTGCAAGTGAAATCCACCATTTCATGTATGTTCTACTAATGGTTCCAGACTACCATAAAAAAATTACCCCCCCCCCCCCCTTCTTTTTGTATAGCTGAGTTACAGTCCTATTAAGAACACAGCCCTTATGTATTTTCCTCCCTAAAAGTGGCATCAACTGAGGTAAATTCCCTGGTCAAACATGGCTGAACTTCAGGTATTTTTAAAGCACAGACTTTTACTCTTAATGGGTTCATTCTTATCCTGTTCTTTTTGTTCAAACTGCGAAAAACCTTCATGTATTGGCTCACTTGTTGGAAGCAGACAATGTTTCTCATTTGCACAACATTATGCTACGGTAACAAGACACAGATATGCTGTATAAAATCTGAAATGATATCAGTCATATTGTTAGTAGTATACAAATGTAAACGAAGTACAATTAAAATCCAGCATGTACTTGTAAGTAAAGATTATGTGAATCCTGAAGTCACGGATCAAGATGGCGCAACGGACTCAGTCAGTTTACCCGCAAGGTACAACAGTAATTTCATGTACGCTTTTTCAGGAGTGATGTGAATATTGGCATCTTATTCTTAATCTATCAGTGACGGATACATACATGGAGAAACAACAACAACAAAACACTAACATCCCTCCACTTTCATGACCACGAAGAGACGTAGGCTTCTGTAACAGGAAGGTCAGCTTTCAGTGTCATTTTCTCATTCACTCCCATCTGATGACCACGATATTGCACGCGCACACACACACACGCCTCCAGGTAAAATAATAAATCTGCAATGGTTCTGTTCGGTCAAAGCATGACATACCACTGGAATTAAACGGGTCAAGCACTAATATCACTGATGGTTATCAACTAGAAACAACTATGCCAGTGTATAAACACAGTGAAATAGTGAGCCTCTGGTGCCCACAGTAACAAAGGAGGCACAGGGTGGGGGGTGGGGGTGGACCCAGGAGGGAATCCAATGGCCTCCAGGCAGCTGAAGGGAGGTGGGAAGATATCCCCATCCCTCCAACAGTAAGTGGGTCTAATTTGTACTGCATAACGCAAGAGATGCTTTCTAGACAGCTGCATGTGGCACAGGAGCTGCAATCTGGAATTAAAGAGACTTGTCTGAAGTAACACACTTCATGACATAGTGTGCTATCAACCGCCTCAGCAGAACTCCTGGTGTGAATCCAATTTACTCGGAATGCATTCCACTTTTATTCACTTCGAATTCTATAACCTGTACTGGTAAAAAAAAGAACGAAAATGGAGAGAGCGAGAGACAGAAAAAAAAGTGGGGGAGACGGGAGACAACAGCAAAAACTGAGTTCTACTATTGGATTTGGGAAAGAAGTGGGGGGAAGATATGGGATTGCTTCAAAATTAGTTGATCACACTTACATATAATGTTTCGGAGGGAGGGGATGGCCGGCGGTGCAGGTGGGGGTGGGGGGGTGGGGGGTGGGGGGCTACACACACTTGCAGAAATACAAGTCCTTGAAATTATACATTTAAGTCAAGAAGATTCATTCTTTAAAAAAAAAAAAAAATGGCAAAGTTTGGTTGCAAACGGAGCAGTAGTTTAAGTAGACACAGTCATTGTTTGATTATTTGTGAACTCTTTCACTGTGACCTTGACTCTGAAGACAGCACCCAACTGTTTTGCATGACACCATGACATATGATGATGACCAAGTTTGGTTACAAATGGTTTAGGAATACTGTCTGGAAAAAATTAACTGAAATTTTGAACATTTGCTGTGACCATGGCCTTGAACACAGCAATCCAATATTTTAACCGGACACTTTGGCTTATGATGATCTACCACACTCAGCAAAAGAATTATCAGTTCGGAATTTGAAATGGTCACATTTTGATTACACAAGCCAACACTGTGACCATAACCTTGAAGACAGCAACCAACTTTTTCACATGACCCTGGCTCATGATGATATATGACCATACCAAGTTTGGTTACAAAAGGTTAAGCAGTTCAGAAGATAACTTCTGGACATACCTGGACACAGGGACAGACAAATGGACACATACCCCCCCCCCCCCCCCCCCCCCCCCAACATCAGTATGGGGAAAAGGGAGGGTATAATTAACCACACTCACCTCCCCACACACAAACTCCAACAGCCCTTGTACATTTATGTACTTATAAAACAAATCATAATTTTAATCCCTCTACATGCAAGCTGTGACAGGAAACCCAATTCCCCTCAGTTCTTGCTTTGACACCCATATTTGACTGTATCCCACCATATGAACAACATAAAAATCAAATAAAAAATCATCATCATTTATGATGTAAAATAAAACTAACGCAATAACAGCACGCCCCAAGAGTTGTTCACCTGTCTTACTACCTAATTCAGGAGCATAATGTGTATCCGCGAGAGCCATTGATGAACATGAACTATGAGGTATGTTGTACATGTGCGAAACCACACTGTATCCACAAGAGCCACTGATGAACATGAACAATGAGGTATGTTGTACATGTACTAAACCACATGTGACAAAACCTATGTGGTGTGTTGTACACATTCTAAGCTGCATGTGCAAACCTATCTAACCACTGGTCAGGATCACCTGAAACCCCCACCTGAACTAGATAACTGTCAAAAGAAGAACAAATGACTCACATTCAAAACTGAAGATATAGTGTAACTCTGTTCCAGTTGTTCCTTCCTTGAAAAGGAGACAAGGTCACTGATCCGGATATGTGAAAGTGCAAAATCCTGATACAGGTTACCACCAAACAGATTGGAAAACACTGGAGAAAATGTAATACTAACATTAAGGTTTCTGCAGTCAGGGAAACCCCTGAACAATTCCCCTCTGGTTGAATATGCAAGTCAGTCACTGAGTTTAAAACAACAAAACATATATTCAAGACCATGCCCACATAATAATACTGAACAAAACCCAGCTGGAATTAGTGGAAATGATCAAGCAGGTATAATTTCTGGTTCAGGCTACCTGATGTCACTGACCCTGAAGTTGACATGGTCACACAATCTGGCAGACTAGAGGTATGGAAGTGTAAAATGACAACTGGCAATGGCAGTTCACACCCCAACCAGCCACTACTGGCATACCCCCCTTTTATCTCTTCCACAGTTGGCTACACCTATACCCATCCCACCTCCTCCAAGCAGTGGTCGCTTGTTCTTCCTGTTATCTGCCCACAGGCCACTGATCCTTCCTGCTCGTGGCCACTGACAGTTTTCCTAGCAATGATTTTGCTATACAGCTAATATGCCGGATGTGTGCAGACAGCAGTTGCTGTTGTTAGGTTGGGGTCTAAATCAGAGGTAATGGTGAGACTGAGAAGTTGACTGTATTATTACCCATACTGTGATGTAGCATTTCCACCATTCAAACATCTGACAGTACATGTGCCAACAAAGGGAAAGTATTGCTGAATGAAATATGGTAAAATTACACATTTACAAGGCCGAAAGAGTGGTGCAGGGTCAGGCTGCCACAGTTATGTCCCTTTAATGCGCCCTGTGCCACCTTCGTGAAAGGCAGACAGGGACCAGAATCCCAGAGATGAGGGAAGAACGAACCTGTTTTTCCTGCTGCACTAGTGCCACAAGAATGATTCCTGTCATTAATTGACTGCAGGCAATTTGAGCCTTGGTAACCATGGAGGGCAAAGTCCGTTACAAGACATACTGCCTGACAGAAACAAAGAAGGAAAACCGCAATCTATCATAATAAATCATGACTGGAGGTGTTGTTTTTATTTACTATTATAATAGGAGTACAAGCAGTAATAAAATAATGTATTAGCACATGCAAAGAATGACACATTGTTTTATACCCACCTTGACACATTTTTCTCTCTTGCCTGGCTGATTATGGGAATCTGTGCCCATGTGAGAGCTATGCTAACAAATCAGTTCTGAGCTTGATGTCGCTTCAGTCTGGATCACAGCAAATGCATTAAGACCTGTTCTGGAAGAAACTGGAATTCACATACTGTAACAGCATAATCATGTCACCGACTTTTTTCATGACTGTCATCATCATTTTAGATTAAATCCCAGCCAGATGTTGCAAAATCCGCAATGTTCAGCGCCTGCTGAAACATTGCTCTTTGTGCGTGGTGTGTGTGTGTGCGTGAGAAAAAGCTTCTTTGTGTGTGTATGTATGCGTGCATACACATATATATATGTGCTCATAGTATGTGACTATGCATGTGTGCATGAACACGTGTGCATGTGTGTGTGTGCATGCATGTGTGTGCGTGTATGTGTGGTGTGCATGTGTGTGCATGCATGTGTGTGCACGCACATGTGTGTGTGTGTGTGTGTGTGTGTGTGCATTTCTCTCGTTCAAGCCCATATGTTTGCATCAGTCCATCACCATTTTGCCAGAGTTCGAACGTTGCTACATCAAGATTAACTTCTGTATTGATGTGCATGTATTCAATGAATAATTCCCCCCATTAAATTCAAGACTTTTTGTAAAAGTTAGAAACTGTTAAATGACATATCAGATGCTAAGAACCATTTGGTTCAGATACTTGGCATCATAGTCAGTCAACCACAGCTTAATTCTTTTTTTAAACCTTTCCCTCAGATTTAAAAAATATATTTCTTGCAATGAGAGACCGACCTTTGACTGTTGGTTACTTTTTGAAAGCCTGTTGTGAAGTGATACTGTAGCACACATAATCACCCAATTAGATCCTTGACGAAACCGTGAATCTATCATCCCTGCCAGGAAACATCTCTAAAAGTGTAAGTGACATGCACTTTAAAACTAGACAAATATCTATCTTCTTAAGTTAAAAAGATATGAAATGCTGGCATACAAATTTTGTCACGAAATCCCAAGCCTGAAATACACATTCTCAACCCTTTGCACATTGCTCAGCAACACTGGTCACTCGCCACTCCATGCGTGCAGACTGACCTACATCAACATTTAAATCATAGAAATCTGGTGCCAGAGAATTCTCTTTGCTTCACAAATGGTCCAAATGGAGCATGAAGTACCAGTAGTATTTAGTGTCACTGTGGAAATAACTGAAGAACTTGAATCAAGTATGGTAGTTAAAACACATTTACCATCATTGCATAGTGATCTTAGAACAAAACAAAAAATGCTGCAAAAGCATGCAAAAGCAGCTCTACGCTTACATTCCATTTTTGTTAGATTTGAAAACAAGTTTACAAAGGTCTGATACAAAATGAAAAAAATGTCCCACTTACCTCGAAACTCCACAATGTATGGCACTGCACTGTTTCTTTTTGTAGATGATAATTTACCCATAATTTAGCAGTAAATTGATTTGACACTAACAAAATCATTTTTCAGTAAGTCACAAAATGACGCACCAACCTTCGATAATTATCTCAAGAAATAAAATTGCACGCACCTGCAGTCTTCCCATTCAACAAGCTGGTCTCTTTATGCATCAGTATCTTAAATACTAAAACCCTGCTCAATAGGCCAGGTGAAGAGAGAAAGATTATGCAACACAAATGCCGCCAACAAAAGAATTCAGCCATCATTCACAGACTCAAGCACAGCAAACAGAACAACATAATTTAACAGATCCTTGAAATGTCTTGCCCAGCAAACCATATACCAGGGAAAAACACAAATTCATCAAGTTAGAAGTTTTATTTACTGCTCACATCACACATAATTTTTCCTCCTTTGAAACTGAAGAGGACAGTGAAAAATGAAGTTGAATCAACCGGGGGGGGGGGGGGGGGGGGGGCACAGTGTACCAGGAAAAACTGTGAATTTTTGATAGCTCTGGGTTCCTGATGGAGACGACTCGTTTTGTGCATCTGCAACACCCCTACTGCTGTTCTGAACCAGGATAAGTGCCTTTTGTTCAATTTTTGTTTTCTTTTTTTCTCTCTCAGAAAAGCAAGTAACTTATTAGTATTATATTTATCACACTGTGGATTAGTTCTCTTTGACTTGGTATGTAGCAGCTTCAGCATTTTGTTTGTTAGTTTTTTTTGTATGCAAGCATGAGGCCAAAAAGAGATGGGAGCAATACATGAAGTGTATACAGGTCAGTGGTAGTTCACTGCAAATGTCAGCACTACTACACAATGCTAGTTTCCCACTGTTCATTTGTATGTGGGACTGACCACATTTCTCTGCTCAGCATCATGCTGCAGAAGGGACTGCAGAATACTCTGACTTGTTTTGTAGTTGTGATGATAGTTCTGAACCAGTTCCTTTCACTAGCTCTGCGCTGGTTGACATTAGGCCACCTACTCAAGGTAAACAAACAAGCCACGAATCTGCCAGTACCAGAGAAAGGCCTAGATCTAACCTGGCACCAGTGAGAAATGTTGACTGTGATGGAGGGTCCCAAGCTCAAGGATACTGAAAGAAGTACTATATCTGCTGGGCTTGCACACGATTCTACAGTAGACGCAAGAGGCAAACAGTAAGTACAAAACTGTTCTTAAAAATAGCTGTCAGCATGTGTAGCGTTGTGTTTAGTTGTATGCATTTTTTCAAGACACTGCCCTTGCTGGGCACAAGTTCTAAAAATAGTTTGTGACCCCCCCCCCCCCCCCCAAACAAGGTGAACTTGGTAGAAGAAAATAACACACAACCAAAGCAGAATGGATAACCCGGATTTGCCAGTGTGGCTGTTTCAGTAAGTTGACCATGGCTGATGGTGTAATGTTTATGTTACTTATTTAATGTGTAAATGCCAGTATACTTTGGTATCTGAACTGCATCATTCTCTGAAAAGACTGCTGCCACAGCACATGGTGGTCAGTAATTCAATATAATCCAAAACATTTAAGAACAGATTTCAGCTACAGAAGCTCCTGTATCAGTGTACGCCATATTCATGATGCTCAGAAGCAGGACATAATGCTCCCTGCTACAAATTTTCAGCTTTACAGGAATGGTTTTATAAATTCAGATTACATGATAGTTCTTATGAAGTCAATTCTCCTTTCAATCAAACTCTTACAAAGTCATTCATCCTTTCAATCAAACTATCTTTTCAGTCAAACAACTTTTAATATTTTGTCATAACACCCATAAGCCTACTATGAGTACTCAAGGTGCCAACCCCAAATCAATTTACCTGGGGATTTTATGTATTTTTTATACCATTTGGCAATATTTACCACAATTTGACAGGATTCACTATCCTTCTTGCTGTTGAACAAACAGACAAAGAGCTGTCTTTTTTCTTTCTTTCCACCCTCGGTCAGACTTCCTTCCCTGTGCCACATCCTTGTTTGCTTATATCACTCTGGTTCTTCACAATTTGGCGAGCAAACAACTGCTCCTGGGTGAACTTCCTCCAGCGATTAGGGTGATGGGCTCGCACATAATTATAACTGGCTAATGGTCTCAGATTTGCTCCTGATTAGTGAACAGTCAATAGCCGGCTAGTTTGTTCACACTGTCAATTTTTGTCTGTTTCACACGTGGCCAATTCCACCTTGTAATAGAGTTTAACAGAGTAAATCATCAAATGCTGATTCATCGGAACAAGTTTATGTGACAGGAAAATAACTGTTTTTCAAACATAATAAATTTGGAAGGTAATGTTCAACTGTCCATTTTGGGTTGGTTGGAACATCTGTACATGTACTGATTAATTAATTAAAAGATGCGCAATCGTATATTTATACCCAACGCATCAAACAAGGAGCAGGGGTTGTGCTTTTACAGATCTGTCAACCGACGCGAAACATTACATATTTTGCATCAGTGGAACGAAAAATGCATACAGCATAACCTAGAGTGCACAAAGCCAAAATGACAGAGTAGACCTGAATGTAGCTGAGGATCTGTAAAGTGAGCAGACAAAAATAGTAAAAAGAAAGTCTATCTGTGGAGAGAAAGAAAAAGTGGAAACGCACAGCAAATATGCCGTTCACAGAATGTTTGAACAGATCGAAACATCCTATGCAGCATCATTTTCCGAAGATGAACTGCTGCAGATGATGTCGGCAAACCCAGTTCTCGTCATCTACAGCGGGATTTGGTAACGATATGAAGTTGAAATCAAGGCTGCTGCCATTTTCTCTCATTCGTATTCAGCGTCAACGAGCGTTTTGTTTTCCGTTTCGTAGTCTTCTACCTTTAAGTAAATTCTGATATACACTGACAGACTACGCATACTGGGTCATTCCGAATTCCATGGCTGGGATCATGTCCTCTGTCGACTGACGTGAAATTATCATTAAGCAGTTTGGCAAGATGTGAGATTTCTGGCCAGTCTGATATGGAGACTGAACTGCCTCTTCCAGATACGGGTTAGATTTGATTTCAAATATTAATGAATCATTTTTGGGGAAAGTATGTGAATGCTGTTCAGAGACAGGAGTCTACTGACAGTAAGGTGCATGGATCAGAATTGAGGGGGGAAAGTATTGCCTTAAAGACCGAATATTATGGTAGCTTACACGTTTATTTTGTAGTCCAGATTCCATCCTTCATTGACTGGACTTGCAGTTCTGTGGGTGCCAGAGAGGTGAGTGGATCAAGCCACGGCCGAGATGAAAATGACTTGTGTTTGCAAGGAGATATAGTGTTGAGTGATGCGGTAGCCACCAATGATCCATCACTTGTTGAATCAGTCGGTGTTGTCATTTTGCGTACTGTGACGCAGCGATGTGGCTAAAATGTGTACAGCATCCCAAAAATGCCATGTTTAGGCAAAATTTTGCATAGTGCGTGACCCCCGAAGGATGGATAGCTACTTATTTTTATCTGACATGCACCTGAAATAGGGCCAAATGCAAGTCTTACAGACTGGTACAAGGAAGAATTAACACCGGGACACACACACACACATGCTCATAAATGTGATGTCAGAGGTGTAACACTGTACTAACACAATCATGAACTTATGATTTTGCTTCCCTTCTCAAGAGAAAAGTATCTTGAGAGAGGTCTTCAACAACAAAAGCTTACAGTGCAATTTTCTCCCCCCTTTGAAGATTTCACCAAAAAGGTCCAAAATGGAGTGTGTTTTCCCCCCAGCCACATCCAATCTGATCATAAAATCCTAAGAGTAAGACATGCTGCTGAGTCTACCTAATTGTGAAAAACAAATGGTACTATCTGGGATCGCAAATATGCAGAAAAAACATGTTTTTTTAATTATTATGTGGTACCCACACATGCAACTACTCAAACCCCATGCATTTACTATACGCATAGAAGTCCAGGTATGTATGACAGAATGCATTCTGATTCAAGGCCTCAAGCAGTCTCTCTATCTCAGTCTAATGTTGGGGTGTGAAGTTGGTTGTTCGAACATGCCAGGCCAAGGTGTGTGACATCGCATGAGATCAGTGGAAGTTCACTGCCTTCATCAATTTCCCACTGCATTATTAGTTTCCCCCTATTCATTTGCATACGGGACTGACCACATTTTGCAGCTCAGTATGAAGTCGCGAAAAACAATGCAGAAAAATCGGACTTGTCTTTTCACAGTTGTAATGATAGTTCTGAAACAGTTCCTCCCACTAGCTCTGAGCTGGTTGACAACAGGCCGTCTACTGAAGAGGTAAATAATTCAGCCACGAATCTGTGAGTACCATCCAGTGAAAGTCCAAGATGCTCAAATCTAACCAGGCACCAGTGAAAACTGTTGATTGCCATGTTGGGGTCCCAAATTCGAGAATACTGAAAGTAGTGCTGATATTAGTCGGGCTTGCACAAAATTCATCAGAAGGCATGAGAGGCAGTATTTTTAACTAAGTCAGTGCAGGGTTGTTCTAAAAAAACATCAACAAGATCAGTGCCAGTGTGTTTAGAGTCATATTTTGTTATATGCCCCCCCCCCCGACATTGCATTTGCTGTGCGCAAATTGTTAAAAGTGTTTGCAACTCCTTTATGATGTTGGGTGAACCGAAAACCAAAGCCAAATACTGTCATGAGGTAAATACTCAAATTTTAAAAATGCAGAGGAACATTTGGTTCCCAATTAGATGTCTCCACATACATACTGTGCACTGTCACTGCTTAAGATTGTGACATTATACTCCTGGCTTTGTTCTGATGTAACCCTGTTAAGTTGAAGGGGCGATAAAATCCAAGAGCTAACCATATTCCCTGGCACTTCAACTGAACAAACCGTTTCCAAGTTTGGGACTTGGTGATCAGATGCTGAAAGATTTAACATTCAAGACAGGGTTGCAGGCAGACGTGGCCAACATCCTTCTTGTTCCTGGTCATGTAGGACTGCACACTGCTGCAAATTTCTGATGGAATTCTGGAAGAAAAAAGTCTTGCACAATTTGTTTACACAATGCACGCATTCTCTCTTCCACACTCACACTTTCTCACCACAGCTGCGCAAAATGGGCTTAAAGTACAGCATATGTCTGTGAGAAAAGGCAAAGTGTGTGCCCGCATTGTCACTGTGCATGTACAAACATGTGTATAATACAGTTACCACAGTGTGCATGTGTGTGTGTGCATATGCATGTTGTTTGCCCTGTGTGTTAAGCCATTCGGCTGAAAGTAAAAGCACCAGCAGGAGAAAAGATTCACTTTGACAAACATGTGAATCCTTTCTTCCCTCCCCAAGAGTTCTAATGCAACCCAGCACTTAACTTACAGTTACACAAACACTGACTCTGCACACACTGTGACAATAATTACACTGATTTCAATGGGTACCATTACCATGTAAGTAAACATGGTGCTTAACGTCCACAGAAAGCATAAGGCTTATTAGAGATGGTGAGAAGGGAGTGTGGAAGTGGGGGAAGAGGGAGATTATATATCTATTGTTATACTGTCACCACCAGAATGACTCCTGCATTAAGATGGGCAGCAATGTGAGCCATTTTAATGTTTCATTAATTGTGAAGGACAAAGTCACAAGACAGCGTCCACAGACCACAACTTTTGAAGAGAAAGGAGAGCCGAAGCAGATTCACATCGAGGTCCCTCTTCTTACCAGCCTAACGCCTTATTGCTAGGCCAAACCAGCTCACCCATCATCAGTTGCTTTAATGAAATTATATAGCAAATCAACTGGAGACATTTTCAAGTCGGGCCACACTCAATTTGCCTCTTTGATCTTGCGCAAACTATAAAATCTATATTTACAACAACAAAAAAACTCACCTATATACCATTATACTATTTATAGTGGCAGTATTTGAAAGGTCACATGGTCATGAAAACAAAAACTATTTAAATTCATAGTGTCTCTTTTTTTTAAAACTCTTTATATTTGTGTAACTGAAAACAATTTTTTTTTGCAAGTGAAGTCGCATTTCTGATTTGGAGATCGTTTGGGGGTTGAGGAGAGATGATGGGGGAAGGAAGGAGAGACAGCGAGAGGGAGGGCGGGAGAGAGTAAGTAAGTATGGTGTTTTATACCCAGTCAACCAGTACGGTTATATCAGGGCGATTAGGGGGAGAGAGAGAGAGAGAGAGAGAGAGAGAGAGAGAGAGGAGAGAGAGAGAGAGAGAGAGAGAGAGAGATTCAAACATGAACACACACAAAAAGTTCAGTGCAACAGTGGTTTAGAATATATATCATCTGGATGAATATTCACTGAAATGTGTATAATGTTTGCTGTGATCTTGACCATGAACACAGAATTCCAATGTTTTTAGAATGCTTATGATGTAGCAGCGTTTAAAAAACAAAGGGGGGGAGCAAAAAGGATCTGCAGTTCAGAGCACTGTAGAAATAGTCAACAGGACTATGAGCCCTCATTTGAAAATAGCAAATCACTTGATAAGGATGACTTGGATGATCCTTCACTTGAAAATAGCAAACCAATCTTTCAGTGTGACACTGGTTCAGGATCATGCATTGCAATGTCAACAGTCACAAAAGGTTCAGCAGTTCTGAGGATATCTGGACACACAGATGCTCAGAAACAATTTCAATATACCTTTTAACTTCATTTCACGTATAGGGGGTATAAAAACAAACCCACTTGCATGACCATACTTTCTTTTCCTCAAGAAACGTCCCTATTCACAACTTTCCTTGTGGGCCAAGAACAAACGGCTGCCATAAGTTGTTAAAATTAGAATTACATCACATGTGTATGATTTCCAGTTTGAAAGAAGGGCAAAAGGTAGGCAGAATGTATCTAGATCTATGAGTAGCTGGGCAAAGCATGCAATCTGAGGCTGTAGTTACAATCAGAAAAATTGAAATGCAATGCTTTTTCTCTCTCCATGAACTACTGATTAGAAATTAAAGTTCATGTGGTCCCCCTCTTAATGACTCCACAAAATGCCATACAATGCCAACGGAACGACCCAATGGTAAGCGGCACAGCAAATATTTAATTCACAAAATATGCCTGTTTGTTTCATTTCTGTGACAAAAAGCTAACAGATGAAAACAATGCACATGAACACATGGTTTGTGTCTTTAACATAGCTCTAGTGCAAACAAAAGATTTAATGCATTACATTATAACGCAGAGGCAGAATAACAAAACCTGATTTAAGGCACATATTGTGGGATGGTAATCTGTAGATAGTTTCAGGTTCAGACCATTTAAGGATATGTAGTCTGTAGATTGTTTCAGGATCGGACCATTTGAGGATATGTACTCAGTAGATTGTTTCAGGATCAGATCATTCAAGGATATAGACTTTGCAAGCAGAAAGTTGTTAACATGTAACAGAGAGGCAGAACAGCAAAAGCAGACGTACGGCACATATAAATAATCTGTATTGTTTTAGGATCAGTCCATTCGAGGATACAGACTTTGCAAATGGAAGGTTGTGAATGGAAGTGTAAAGCAATTGCTCCCTAATGAGACAGTGCCAGTATTGAGTATACGGCAGCGACTTAACACTAACAATCAATCTGACCAAAACCAAACATTGCTGCAAATGTGTTTGTCATGAAGTTCCTTTCAAGTTGCTTTTTTTGGCTCGTCTAACAAGCATTTGATTACAATTACTTGTATGTTACCAGGGTTCACGTTAACTGGTGATTTACTGTTAAGATCAGCATATGCTGGAAACAACATCAGCAACTGGTCAGATGTACTGGCTGTAATTTGCTTGACCGGTTCTAAAAAATAAACACTAACATATTTTTTTTTTAAACATCACAGAAAGAACGCTTTTGGTGAGTGAGTGAGTGAGTGTGTGTGTGTGTGTGTGTGTGTGTGTGTGTGTGTGTGTGTGTGTGTGTTTTGCAAGACGGGGAAGAGAACAGGGTGGTGTTAGCTAGTAGAGAGCTCTAGTAGTAGTCGTAGTAGTAGTAACCATAGATGGCAGTGTATTTGCCTGGTTGCAGTGATTGTCTGACGGGTTCCTGTGAACCACTTTCGCAACCTTATAAACGGTTTGAAGAATGTCTAGCACAATCGCTGTCTTACGGTGTTGGGGGTGTTGGGAGTGAAGGCAGGTGGGGATGGGAAAATCAACAAGGTCCTCCCTAGACTCTCTGAAGTCTAAAATCTGTTGTTTTTGTTTTGTGCTAATATCACCGTCACTCTCCTGAAAAAGATTCAAAGCTCAGTCCCTTTGACCCTGTATGCAACTGAAAACTAGTATTTAACCGAAGGTATTGGGATCAAACTCTATGGTGTTAACAGGTAAATAAATATAAATTTATTGTAATCAAAGAAAACACCAGGGCACACAACACAGTGCCCATTATTTTCACAGTAAGTAAAACATGAACGTCTGAAGTAAGCATCACAACGGAGTTTGATGCTCATAGTCATAGTATCTTTTCCTACCAGCAGTAACACCTTATGTTAAAATTCAAACACGCCAACACAAACTGTACCCCACAAAGCTTAATCAGGTTGCATATCACGTGTCATAATACCACCAGTACTCAGACGGGAGCACCACTTTCATTGGTCACCAGTCTTGTAAATAAATAAACCTTACCATGGAGCTACATACCTTTTCAGTTCACAGACTAATCCAGAGGACCTCCGTCTCCCCGATTCACACTCAACACGGAGTGGAACTAGTTCTCCTCTCACAAGGCGCGCCACGAGACCATCCTTGCAAAAGCCACATTAGAGGAGGAAGAGGGGACGATCTTGGACCACAGGGCTGTAGAGTCTTGAAGCTCGGAAACAGCCTCCCTCTTATGTTCTCAGTATTCAAAACCAGCACACTTCCACGCCACAAAGGGTAAGTACTACATAATCCATCTTTCTTGTGTGTGTGTGTGTGTGTATGTGTGTGTGAGCACGCACGCACATGTACGTATCAGTGTGTGCATGCATATGTGTGCATGTTTCCTGTTGGTTGTGTCCGTCATGAGGGCTTCCGTTCTGTCCATGTGCACATCGTTACATGTCTGTGTGTCCATCCGCAATTATCAATGATCATATTTGACAGCCAGTGAGATACTGTGGCCTTGTACTTATGAGGATGTTTCAAACATTCCCATAGGGAGGGAAGGAGGGAGGAAGAGAGAGAGAGAGAGAGAGAGAGAGAGAGAGAGAGAGAGAGAGAGAGAGAGAGAGAGAGAGACAGACAGAGACAGACAGACAGACAGACAGACAGAGAGAGTTGGTGTTTTACGCCCAGTCAACCAGTATGGTCGACAGGTGAAATTGCAGGGGAGGGGGGGGGGGGGAGAGGAGAGAGAGAGAGAGAGAGAGAGAGAGAGAGAGAGAGAGAGGGGGGGGCTCAGAAAGACAGAGAGTCAAAAAGCATCTACACGCTGATGCAAAGTTTTGAGAAAGGGTTACATGTGGATTACATAATTATACATAAAAAAGTGATAAAAGTAGAACAAGCAGACCACGCACCAAGAACATTCAGTCAAATAGAATAAGAAAACTAAAACTTTTATCTTCGGCAATTAAAATGGGACAAGGCCACTGAAACTGGTGTGGACATGCACACTTTGCCATACATTATTATCAGCATGCAAAGCTTGAAATATCTTGTTTATGAAAAAATGCTAGCATTAAATATTTCAAAGCGCAGAAAAAAATTACCCTGTGGAATCACATACACTGAGCATTTTCACCCAGAACACTGATTATGTCTATCATCACTGCGTCAGTTGGTGCTGTCGGCAATCATGCACTGGAGTGACATATTGCTTGATGCAGAAAACTGCAATGAGTTATGGTTTACTTGCCACTTGTTTTTTTGGGTTTGTTTTTAAATCAATTTAAGTCGGAACTATATTTGTATACTGTATTACTATTAGTCTCATGTATGTGACAAGAAAGCATGGCTGAAAACGGATTTGGTAAGACTAAGGGATGCTTAAGATGAGAGCACTTTCATTTTTGTTGTTGTAATAGCAGACCTGTTTACCCCTTTTTTCACTTGTCAGTACTTTGGGCAGAAGTTGTCAGTAATCCAAGGTGACTGTCAGTAATACACACACTCCATTTTTCACTCTTATATATTCATATCTCACACAATGTTTTAGACAGATGTATTCACAGTTAATTTTTACTCAAACCAAGATTGTAACAAATGAAGGCACAATAGCCTCAAGTTCAAGTGCAACAGCATTTTGTTTAAATTATTATTAGAAACACCCAATAGATCCATGGATCGTGATGATTACAAATCTTGACGACTAACAAGTCGCACATCATGGCTTCAGCTCTAATGATGTCCTGCTGGCCTTCACCTCGCTTTGCTTCCAGAAACTTTAAACAAGACGGCTGGGATTTCTTCAAAAGATTCATAATCTTTGTGGCGAATGGACTTCACGTGCCTCTTGCAATCGTTTCCACCACCATGTGCGCAAGTGAAGTTGATGTTGAATGAACGAATCGCCTTTTCGCGAATGCAATAAACATGACCACCTCTCATGGTACTCTGGGCGATAATGTTGGGTCGCCGTAATTTTCTTGGGAGTAGTCAATCCCAAATCTTCAACACAGCTTTTACTCATCTTCCCAAAGCACACTTCAAAGATGGTGGCAGAAGCAGAGTTTTAACAATGAGCATGCGCAGTCAGTATTCCAAGGGAAGTAATTTCCTGTCATGACTTGGTTTTGGCCCTTTGACAGTTTCGATCCTGAGCCTGCGGTTTTACTCCAGCTTAAAATGTGGGAAAGGGAAAATCGGACAATGACCGTAATTTTTGACCCAACCAGCGTAACAGCGAAATTTGAGGTCTGAATCCGTAGGAATTACAGCAAAACCGTAGGGGTAAACAGGTCTGTAATAGTAAACCTGACACTAATGACACAAATGTAAAATCTGATCAGTGAAACCAAATAATGGTATAAAACTGGAATGCTCATTGTATCAGAGATGGCAGGTAATTTGATGCTTTATACCCAGTCAACCAGTATGGTTATATCAGGGCAACTGTATCAGAGAACAGAGCCAACAATGACTGTTGGTACCATGACAGTGAAACTGATGTAAACTAGTTTAAGAAGAAAAAGAGAAGAAGCCAATATTGCTGTTTCAATTCTAATAAACAGACAATAAACTCCAGCCAACATCAGTATAGATATGTATATGTAAGTGGATCAAATGTGTACATGTGCCTACAGATGCTTGCAGGTTCTGTGTGTGTGTGTGTGTGTGTGTGTGTGTGTGTGTGTGTGTGTGTGTGTGTGTGTGTGTGTGTATGTGTGTGTGTGTGTGTGTGTGTGCATGTGTGGGTGCATGCATGCATGTTTCATTGCATGTACACAGGCACAGGAACACTGCACGAACACTTTGCACTTTGACCGATTTGCCTTGGAACTTTACATCAGGCTGTGAATGAGAAGCAGTGATATCTTTTTGTTCCTTTTTCTTGAAAAGATTTGTAGCATTCTTCAGTAGAGAACTGAGAACTATATTCTAGACTGAATGCTACCTTAACAATAAAAATGTTTGCATTCTGAATATAAAACAAATATTTACAAAATGTTTTCTTTTTTTCCTGTTTATTTTCTACACAATTTGGGGGCACCACAATATTGAGTGAGCACATGACACACTTGACGACAAAGCACAACTAGTTAATGCACTATAATTTATGACAAATGCTTATCCATTCTTGTCCAATGAAATCTGATGAATATGTAAGGACACAGGTACCAAAAAACACCAAGAGGGTTGGGGTAGGGGAAGAGGGGCAACATCTAACTGACAATACTGATTTAAAATGCTTGTTTGACTGCAGTCAACACGTGAAAATTTAAATTACAGATTATGAACACTAACACTTAAAATCAATCACTAACAACTTCACTAGCACATTGACAAGGTAGAATGAAAAACGTACACCCATGATCATGAATGAAAAAACAAAAAGATGCAATGGGCAATGCATGTCAGCAGAAATAACTTCTGATCCAATTTCAATGAGATCCACTGAGATGAATCAAATTAAAATGAAATGAGTAAGCACAGGTAAACACAAAATCAGTGAGTTAAAGTGATGATGGATTGAAACCATGAGGTGATTGAACGACATCAAATGATGAAAAAACATCTTGACCAGGTAAAACGCTAACAATAAAATGTGTGGTGTATTTACCGTTACATGAAATAAAGCATGTGACACAGGATAATAAAATAAAATACGTGATTTGCAATGAAATCAGTCACGCTTCAGGTACTGTGTTTTTTCTTTCGCTTTCTCCATCATTCTAAGCAAAAAAACTAAAAACGGCAGCACCTCCAGCAACACTTCACCTCAGCCAGTCCCCAAAGCAGTCTCTTTCTCTCACAAACTGGTACACCACTGACTGATTTCCAGAACCATCCCCTCACAAACAGATGAATTTGATGACAGTTTTTTTTCTCTCTTCTCAAATCGCGACCGAACTGTGTTCAGTTTCCTCGACAACATAGCCGCCTAGTATCTGCGCATCCTCTTCAGCTCGGTAAGCTCATCTCTTGGCTGTTCTGCTGCACGACGACGTTCCATCATAGCGCGCTCCGGGCCGGGGCGACCCATCCCCTGCATCTGCTGGAACATGGCGGCCTGCTGACTTCCGGGGCCGCCCATGCCTCCCCCTCCCATACCCCCGGGGCCAACCTGGTTCCCTCCAGGGCCTCCCATACCAGCACGGCTGCCAAAGCCTTGCTCAAACTGGCTGCCGGAGACTTGGTCGAAGCGGGACTGACGTTGCTGTTTGAAAGAAACCAGCAACATTTTTTCCCCCAAGGGCAGTAGGCCGGGCACGGTTTTTAATTGGACAGTTTGGTAGTGGTGTTTTTTGTTTTGGGTGTGTTTGTTATCGATGAGATAGAAGAGTGTCGCAGGTATTGCAGGTCGTCGATGAATTTGGATCCAGCGTCACGCACATACGGGAAGAGAGGGAAAGAAAAGCTTTGCATTAGAACTATGAACGAAAAGGTTCTCCATAGGCATCTTGCTCTTCACTGTCTTGGCATATGAGAAAACAATGTGTTATATGAAAACGAGAGGCATTTGGTCTAAATCCATAAAAAGAAGACAAAAGCAAATCGGAATAATTTGTACTAAGTAGCAATTGAGGCAGAGGCATGGCTTTGTGCAAACGTCTCGCACATTCTGTTCTTCAACCAGAAAAATCCCACTCCAAATTAATTCACAGCTTTTCAGCCATAGGCAATTTAATAGTTCGCCACCATTTATCAAGTCAGATGAATCTTCGACAAACAGCATCATGACCATCATCCAGCAATCCACAACAGCTTTCAATATTGTATACATCTGGTTACTAGTAGTCACACATGATCACTGCATTCAGCATATGATCACCCCAATTCACATGCAGTTTGGTTTTTGCAGAGAGAGAGAGAGAGAGAGAGAGAGAGAGAGAGAGAGAGAGAGAGAGAGAGAGAGAGAGAGAGAGAGACAGACAGACAGACAGACAGAGGGACAGACAGACAGCAACAGTGAAAGAAAGTATGAGTGAGCATGTTTAACTGTAAGTTTGTACTACACAATCCATCTTTCTGTTTCTTGGTGTTTTGTGGGTGTATGCCTGTGTGTTCGTGTGAGTGCGTGCATGTGGGAGTGTTTCTGCAAGCAGTTGTGAAAGAAATTTGCCCGTGTTGGAACAATTAGAATTTCTCTTTGGCAATATTTATGAAATAAAAAGAGAGAAAAACAGATTACTTTAAGGAGGTGAACAAAACACAAGTTGATGCATAGATGTTTATGAAAAGAAATGCAAAACAAAAAAAGTTCTGTTTCTAAAGTAAAAATTAAAACTAAACATTTTACTTCTCTTAAAAAATTGTCAAAAGTGACTACCTCATTAACCCCCCCTTTCAAAACCAAACATCACAGAACCTACAGGTGCGAAATCCCACTTGAAAGAAATTGGCCTGCCACTCCAAACATTGGCAAATTTATGAGTAAAGGGACACTGCCCAAACTGAATTTCATCTAATTATGTGCAATTAGATATATAAAAACGACATGCGAAGATTCTGAGGAATATCTGACATTTTCTGTCGATTTGTTTGGATATTAATTTTGCTGTCTTCATAATCAAGCAAGTGTTTGACGGTGAGGCAAATTTTGGATGAGGTTTGTTTTATATGAGAGAGAGAGAGAGAGAGAGAGAGAGAGAGGAGAAGAGAGAGAGAGAGAGAGAGAGAGAGAGAGAGAGAGAGAGAGAGAGAGAGAGACAGAGAGGGTCTCAAATCAACAAGACAAATACCCCACATGCCTTTTTTAATCATTGGATGCTCTTGAGGGCAATGAGAATGACTACGTCT
Organism: Alviniconcha marisindica; assembly: GCA_018857735.1. Classification (NCBI taxonomy): domain Eukaryota; kingdom Metazoa; phylum Mollusca; class Gastropoda; family Provannidae; genus Alviniconcha; species Alviniconcha marisindica. The sequence continues at coordinate 201,329 of JABMCL010000323.1, forward strand.
TCATGACTTCAACAGCTAAGTTACAAATACTTCAATGCATGAGATGAAAGTGCATTGTGTGATTAAATGTTTCACAGAATTCAACAGTTTCAGTCTCACAGGATGTGTCCTACACTGCAGAGATCTTAAGACTGAGTTAGACTAAAAGCAGGCAAGATGTGACCTACAAACACAACTAACATGGCAACGTAGTTGGTGAGCTTGAAAAGTATGATAAATCTGTCAGAAGAAAGGTGCAACTGGTCTCAGTCAGTTGTGTTAGCAGTGTATGCTTCTTATAGTCACAGAACACACATGGATGGCTGCAGTGCATGTACAGGCCCTATTTCCTTTTGCACACGCAGGTTCTGTTTTTTTATTTATTAGTTAATGACAGACAGACAGACACACACACACACACAAATAGGCTTGAAAAAACACCCAAGCAACAGCTACTACAGCAAAGAACATTTCCTTGAGCTAAGCTGCTGAAATGACCCCCAGTCAACCTTCCCATACCTCAATCAAGCCTGTACAACCGGTCTTTTCTCTTTCAAAATCAAACATGGAAAGAGATGACTGACCAGATTGCATCACGGGCAAGAAACCATCTTCATAATGCATGTGTTTGTGCAGTGACTGTGAAACAGCGCATACGTGTGCATGTTTCAGAGTCTCAGGTACAAGGGTTCTTTTTGTGCAATACTTTGCGGTGCCCCTCTTCCATTGCAATGAGCAATGCCCTCTCCTTTTTTTAATCAAAATCGGAGGCAACACTGAGGTAAGTTGACTAATCTGTTCAAAGGTCTCCACAAGTAACACCACAAGAACGCAGAACCATTCCAGATAAACCAAGGCAGTAGTCAAATTCTGAAGATTCCACTGCAAGGCCACAGCATCACAAGCAGAAGCCACTCTCTGGAGATGTATAGAAATGTACCCAGTTTTGTTTACCATTCCAACACAAGATGCTTTTGTCAAGTGTGTTTCTCCCCCCACAAATAAAGCAACCATCATATTGCAACTTTTCTTCTTGTCAAGTGCCAGCCGGTAATCCAGGAACCATTCCACAGGAAGAAATAAATAAAACGCCACAATACGCTCCACATCAACGCACGGTCATCAACAGCATTTTGTTTTCACACCTTGTTTTTGACAAAACCATGCCTTTGCCATTGCTACTATTTTTCTTGGTGATAACTGTTTGCATGTATACACAAAAGAGAACCAGAGGTAAGTTTCAACATTATATTAGCAAAGCCAAGACCGTGACAGCAAGCACTCTAGATCAAGCACATATCAGCATAAAAAGGGAGAAAAACAAAAACCGGTCACACACTTTTGCACTGTACCTCATTTTAAAATGATTAACATGTGGCCCCAAGACTCAGCAGTAACAGTTCCTCCTAGTCGAGTATCTCTCCCAGCCCACACATTACCCACTGAAGCACCAGTCAACTGTTAAACTGCCGGCATAATGGCAGTTTTATCATTACTCACTTTACATGACAAATTTGTGAGTTTACGATAAAAGAAAGAGTGAGAAAGGATATGCCAGTCCTCATCCTACAGACACACACACACACACACAGCCTTCGAGGCAACAGGACAGATCGGCTGTGGCAGATAAACAGATCACACACAAGCACATAGCTTTTGTCGGTGGCAACATGACAGATCAGTTGTGGACGATATGAGACCACACAACCTTTACAGTGGAGGGTAACAGATGAGCATTATGAAGTGACGTGATATCATGAATGTAAATGAAGGTGAAGCCACATTGGACAGTAACAGCCTGCAAGTGGTTTGGACACGGTAAGCTTCTTTGCCCCCAAAAACTTTCTCTGGTTTCAGTTGTAATCAGCATACATGCAACAAAGTGCAGCTTTTGCTTTTAAATATTTAGTTGCATCATTTATTTTTTTAAAGTTTCCTTTAAAATTTTTATATATATATATTATACCCCCTCCCCACCATTTAAAAAACAACAACTGTTCTTTGGGGAAAGCAGCAGCAATGCAGCCGGTCTGAATAATTTCCCCTCCTTTTCTCCCAAATTTCAGCACTACCTTTTTATATTAGGACAACTTGATGGGCGAGTTTCCATTCTTGGAAATATGGAGAAAAGGCACATATCCACAGGCAACCAAAGACTCAGGAAGACCAACAAAGTTCCGCATGTAACATGCACCAGGTTCAGCGAGACCAAGGAAGCACCACCTGTAAACCCATGGCTCAGGCAGACAATGATAACCAACTTAGGTGATCCAACTTCCAAGGCTCAATGACAACTGCCCAGGATCCATGTATGACCCAAGGGTCAACGAGAACTGCCCAGGATCCACAAGTGACCCAAGGTTCAAGAACGGACAAGAATGAATGGGTGGTCACAGGATCTGTGGTCTCAGGGACCACCAACACACAGCACCACCCCTACATACATTTTTTTTTTAAATGCCGGCGTAACTGTGAAACCATCTTTTGTTCTCCCCACCCACCCCCATATATCTTAAAAGTGTGTGTGTATTGTGTGTGCGCATGCATGTAAGTATGTGCTTGTGACTGTGTGCAGCTAGTGTTATTGTAATTCTGCACTTCCACATCATGTGGAATGATAACTCTCCTTTACTATTATAACAGGTTACTTCCACCCATTCGCAAGACAAATGCCTGATGACCTGCACTTCAGTTTACAGCGTTCTGTTTGTGATGCAAGATACAAGTCTGTGATGCCGAGTCACAAGGGTTCCAAAAGCTTGGTAAAAAAAACGGTGATCAAATTCAAACTGCTTGAATGATTCCATAAGCTTCTATGATTCCTTCCATAAGCTATTTTTGTTGTTTTTTAAACATCTCCAATTACCACTATGACACAATGATTATTTCTTTTTCAACTGAGACAGGTTTTCGACAGACACATTTTTTTTACAGAATTGTTTGTGCATGCAGAAACATACATCAAATGTTTACATTAATAGTTGTGTTTATTTTCACTTGTGAAAAATACACATTAGTGTAGTGTACTGCAAAACATTCATTTAATTATTTTTTTTAAATTCCACCAACAAAATCATCAGTGTCATGATCTTGCACAATATGTATCCATTCTTTATCTGACAAAACACTCATTATCCTCTGATGGAATGCCGATGGAACTGGGGTCAGAGAAATCCGGGAGATTGCTAGTAATGTCACTCTGATTGTCAGTGCCCAGTCCTATTTATCTCTTTCACACAAAAGCTGATTACTGAATGTTTAATCGCCATCAAAATAACTTTCATTTTTTGTGCGTGGAAAGGGGAAAAAACAACAACACAAAAATGAACAAAACTATACTAAAATGCTATGAGAATGAACCTCCTGGGAAATATGGTTATTTCAGAAGTGAACTAAATCTTCCCTTTGGGGTTGAAAAGCTGTTACTTCCTGTGATCTGATTAGTGTTGATGCAGTGCAGTGTGGGATTGATGCATAACTGCGGAATGGTATGGGACGTTCAGATTTGAACAGTTCAGGGTTACATCTTTTCCATCTCTATGCCATGCCAAGTCTCAGTAAGGCTATGGAAATGGACTCAGCGTCTCTAAAAAGTCACAACAAAACTGTCATTCAAACGAATAACCTCACCCAAAATGTATTTATTTTGTGTGTGTGTGTGTGTGTGTGCATGTGTTCTTGTACATTGTTTACATGCCAGTCAGTAGTGGCCATTCAGATGACTGTGGTTGGTGAAGCCGGAAAAACACAGCAAGGAATAAATTAAATTCAGACACATTAATGCAATCTTTCAGTAATATGGGTGGTTTTGACTGTACACAGTAAGGAATGATTAGACATGTCTTTTTGCATACTGAATTATTCTTGCAAGTAGCTCCTACAGTTTGACAAGACCAGTATAAAGAATTATGAATTCCTAACCATTGTGGAAGTTTACGAGGTACTTGCACTTGTACGTTTTTTCTCTCCCCACTGTCAGTGCAAAAGTCATTCCACATGTTTGTGAACAATCATCAAAACTGACTACACTACACAGACACACACAGATGTTTTTTTCCCTAACTGGTTCATTACAATGAAAAGAGTCTGTTACAAAATTATGCTTTTTAAGATATTGCCAACATGTTTTTACCTTGCAACCATCTAATTTACTTGTCAGAAAGAGTAATGCACACAACACACACAACAAACTTCAAGATCAGTCACGAAATAAGCAAGTCATACTTGTAGCACTTTAAACTTGATTAACCACAGTTCTTGCTGCATGCCTGAGGCAGTGTGGTCCAGCAATGCCACTGGCTATCCAAATACAGTGAAAGCAGTTATTTCCTTTGTGTGTATTGATGTCTGACACTGATACATTGTTATGCTCCTAACATTTTTGTTTTTAAGCAACAAAAATAACCAGGAAATATTGACTCCCATCCCAAACATTCTTAACACAATACAAAGACGAGCTGAGTCTTTCGGAAGGGCCACATGTGAGCAAGACTAATTTCCCCAGACTGTTATTTCCTCCTTTTCTATCTCCCTCAATTTTCCGATCTTATCAAGAATTTCCTCCTTTTTCACACTGCAGCCTTCATTCTCCATAACAGCAGCGGCGCAGGTGTGTAACAAAGACTAAGACGTCAGTCCATAAATGCCTTTACATATGGAGTGAATGAACCCATGCAATCATACGGGTAGCAGAAAGTTAACATTACAAGACAAGCTCTCCTTTTAGCAGTTTGTCTTTTGAAGAGCATTCTCTGATAATGAGTAAAAAGCAGACTGCATGTCCTCAGACTCTTTACTCATCAAAGTGACCCGATGCAGGCGCGGTAACTGAAATGTCGTTCCTGCTGAAACAAGATCCACATCACAGTTAATTCAAAGCCGAAGATGGCGTCATTATCAACCGTGTGCACAAATCAGCCCCACCTGCAAAATGGAAAAGGACAGTGAACAGTACTCACCATTTGACTGGCTGCTCCACCAGGTCCCCCCTGGCCTCCCATGCTGTTGATGTTGGGGCTGCCACTACCGTTGGGGTTGCCGCCGCCACTGCTGCCAGGGTGACCGCCTTGCCCACCGAAGCTGCCCTGACCACCCTGGCCTCCCCCTCCTTGTGGCATCTATCATACAGAATGCTGAGTGAATCAAGACCTCAAATCTGTATGCTGCTTTTCTGCTTTTACTGTGTGTATCCCCCCCCGCCCCCCTTTAAAAAAATTATAATTCTATTTTCATGACAGTCTGAAACGTGTCCCGTCTCCCTGACGCTTCTTCCATTCTAAAATCAGCTATGTTGGTACCCCATGCATTTAACAAACACCAACTGGGTAAGTGGAATATTTTCATTTTATTGCCATTTGACTGTCGTTTTCAGCAATTGGTTTCCCCCTCAAATTTGTGATGTTTGTGTTGGTCTTTTTAATCGTGCATGTGTTTGGATCTTCTAGTCTAGTCTGTTATGTAAAACTATTGCACGAATTTTGCCTTCACTCTGAATCCAAACATATTCAATGGATCAGAGTGTATGCTGCTTTTCAGACACTGCCTTTACATACGCTAATTTCCACCAGACACTGTCTTAACAATTAGGCTTGACTTCCTCTGTTAAGCAGGTGCCAAGTGAAAAACTCTACTGTCCCCCAGACAGACATTTTGAGCAAAACTCCACCTACCCTGCCCATGCCTTGCTGTCCGCCTCTCTCCAGCCCCATACCAGCTGGCGGGGCAGGGGGAGGCTGCATAGGGGGTGCACCCCCTCTTGCTCTTTGCATCTGGGGGTCACCGCCTTGACCTTGTCCTCCACGCATGCCCATGCTGCTGGGGCCTCCCTGGAAGCCACTTGGGCCCTCACCGGCCCTCATGCTCTGTAACACATATATTGTTGCAACATTTGAGGAGACAGGTCTTTTATGTTTTGACCACACCCACCAACACTGTACAATGAACAAAACGAGAATTACATGCACAAGACACACCATAAATAAATAATAAGACTGTCTTGTGCAATATGGAGGTTAGCAAGTAACTTGATGTTTTACACCCAGTCAACCAGTACGGTTATATCAGGGCAAATTATGGAGGTTAACCTGCATGACAAACTGTATTGATTCACAAAAATATCCCAGTCACATACCATCATCTCCTCACGGCTGCGTGGCGGCATCCCAGAGTCCATGTGTCCTCCGCCGCTGCGTCGTTGCATCTCCTGTTGGCGCATCATCATCTCCTGGCGACGACGCTCTTCCTGTTGGCGAGTCCGCTCTTCCTCTGCGCGTCTGTTCATGGTTCTGCAAAATCCCAAAGTCACAATGCTAAGGACTGGGTATCTGCACTAAATCTAAAGGCCTGTTTACACTGTCCATACTTTTGCAGATTAAACAATTTAATGGCCACCTGCTTGAGCCCATCCAGATGTAAACTACCAATTGCACATCTGGTTGCTCCACAAAGATTGTGCTCCAGTCAATCCAGCCACCTCACTGTTCTGTGTTTGCATGGAAAAACAAGGTGAAATTCAGAATATTTTGGTTGGACCAACTGCTGACATAAATTTTGTCCTGTGATGTGTTTTATGATGTAAAGACTGATATTATGTTATATGATGTGAATTTGCACCACTGTTGATTTCGTTTACCTCATTTCCAATTCTTGCTGTCTGCGCATGCGATCATTGTTGCGTAGTTCCTCCAGACGTCGAAGTTCTTCCTGCTGACGCAGTAGATCTAAAAGCAGAAGAGGTTGTATTTTTACATGCCTTAAAATTAAAATTTCTTCATGCTCAGGACAACAAATGTATCCAAATCAATGACACGCATATATGCCAAAGGAAAAATGAGCAAGGTGTCATTTTGCAATTCAAACTTCTGCCGTAATCAGCCAAGTATTCAATAAAACATTCAGAACCATTACATATATCATATCTTTTTGTTTTTTCTTCTTCTTTTTTTTTGAGGGGGGGGGGGGGGGGGGGGGGGAGGGCCTGTGGTATTACACTCCTCAAGTGGAAATCTTAAACTTTGTCACAATGCACACAACATGCCAAAAGCTAGTTCAAGACAGGTATGTTCAGGTTACCATATGTGTGAATTTATCGTGATCTTGATCTGGAGACTGCCATGACGGGATTAGCAAACTATGCAATGTAATTATGTGGACAACAAAAATACACTGTAAGTAAAAGATTTTCAAACAAGTACGACATCTGTTCATGGAAACTGGTCAGTTAACCACTGTAATGAGTCAGATACATAACTGTCCATACTACTACTGGAGTTGTTCTAGCAAACACCTAACTCCCTTCCCTGTCTAGAACACACACATACTAGCTATGCAACAGCCTCTGTGCTTAGCCTGGGACACTCTGGATTCCGGGGGGGTGCATCACTTCAAATCGAAAATGCACAGTTAAAACTGCATATTTCATCCTGCATGCTTGTGTTATCGTTTGAGTGAATGAATATTCTACAGCCTACACTGTGTGTTATTTTATTTCATGCCTTTGAAAGTAGTATAATCTTTGAAAAACCGTCATTTTACGGGTCGAGCGGCCGGCCTCGCGCCGTGACCGATTTCCGAGATGACACTGTTTCGGGTCGCTCTCTTCAAACTCCTCGTACCATCGCAAATGACGACGTACAAGACTTAAACTTTACAGCCAATCAGAAGAAAGAACGCTCTTTCGTGCGGTATGTGAACTTTTTTGGTGCGGTCTATGAAAACAGCGTAATGGCGGTAAGTACAGTTGCTGTAATTTCTTTCTCAAATATTTTGTTAAAATTGGTCGTTTGGAAAAAAGTTCACCCACAGGCTTATTCTGTGTTCTTTTATCTACAAGAGCATGTATTACATTAGTGGTTTCGTTGAAAAATACGACGGTGGCGGGCTTAAAACGATGACGATGTGGCAAAAAAATCTCTCAAACTCAGCCTGCGCATCGCGTGGGTTCGTCGGACTCCAGATCAAGCGAGATGGAGGCGACCCAAAAATAGAAAGCAACTCTCATCAAAGTGCAGTAAAAGTACTCAAACTAAAGCTAAACACACTGACCTGAGGAATATTCGGTTGATTTGTTTATTCTGTCAGGTATTTGGTTAAATTTTGTAAAAATTTGGGATCGTTCTTGGAACATTCCATCCTCACCTACTGGTCACTCCTGTCTCAGTAATGGCCGCACCCAGAGTGCTTTTTATCGGACCTGGATTTTGACTACGGGCAGGTCTATTTCTTCAGCCGAGGGGTGTTAGATATTTAATCAATGCTATTTTTTTGATTTACATTGGTCTGGCCTTTTTTTTAAAACTTTTTTTTTCCCCCATTGAAATTTATATTAGTGATTTTTTGTTTGTTTGTCCAGATTTAATATTTATGGCACTTTTAGTTTCAGGTAGAGAGTTGCTTTGTAGACTTAATTGTCTCTTCAGTCTTCTGTTTTTATCTTCTTTTTTAACTGAATTTTTTGAAAACCTGTTAATGTTATTTATTTTATATTTTTTGGGGGGGTGCCAGCATTTTTCATGATGTATAATAATAATAATATTTTAATAAAACGAGATTAAAAAGTATAAACAAGTAGAGTAAAATATCAGTTTTATTTTTAATTTGATTTATTTCTAATGTTATTTATATTGTTAACTTTAATAACTGGTTTCAAATAATGTTCCAAAGATTTAGCAGTTTTTTAATGTTCCTTTTATTGTGTGGTTGCAGGTTCTGGAGCCTTCTGTGAGAGTGATGCAGCTGTGCCCAAACCCAGGCAGACCAGATGGATTTATATAGAACTTACACAGTGTCATCATGAGTTTTGTTAATTGTTTTTTATGGCAATTGGTGAATCATTAAAATAAAAGACAACTGGAAAAAATATTTTTGTCATCATTGTGTGAATGTGTGAATGACTGCTTTTTGGTGAGGATGAATTGGACAAAAAGCTGACATTGTGTGGATAGGTATCTTTTTTTGCAAATAAATTAGCCTAACGAGCTTTTTTGTTATATTATGGTAATGATATGAATACAAATTGACATTGCTTGATCCTGTTTACCTGTGGTAATTGCAGCACAAAATACAACATTGAAACAACAAATCTGAAAGTTCTAGTTAAAAATGAAACTGAATTAAATTAGCATGTTTTATTAATATGCTAATTTATGCAAATGGGACTGAATTACTTCACAGGGTTGACACCATTTCAATCAATTTACTATAATGGCAAAGCTCCAGTAGCTAAATTTCAGTATTCTAATAGATGTGGCAGGTAACTTCATATAAACAATTTCTGAAAAAATTATAGATGCTCGTTATGCTAATTTATGCAGATTAGATTGCACATCAGTGATCTGCTAATGCTACAGGTACAAACTTGCTGCAAATTTCAACAAGGTCACCACAAATAAGAAACCCCATGTGCAGATTTTGAAGATTGTTTCAGGGATAATTGTGGTATCTAAACAACCAGGAACAGTAATGAGTTTATTATGTAATTTATGCAAATGAGGGATCAAATTGGGTTAGATTCTATGCTGAGAAGTGGTGTACACTATTGGTATATCTAAATTTCCTTGTTTAAAATCTGTAAGTCCTGTGAACATGCACAAATCAGTTAATTATTATACTTAATTAGTTATTACATAACATTATGCTAATTATCTCTTGAAATTGGATTGTGAGGCATTTTTTGTCACCGTTTTTGGATTCGTCATGTCCCAAAATATAAATTCACCAATTGTAATACAAATGACTGGAGTCATTCAGATTTTATGTACATAAACCCTTATTATTGCTGCTTTCCACAGGTCCACCCTTTTGCCTTCATATCCTTCATTGTCATAGTAAAGGACTGTCCCGAAATTGAGCTGATTTTCGGAACTTAAAATTTGAATATCTCCTGAACTACTGATCCGATTTGAGTGAAATAAACTGCAATGGATTCAGCTTCAAGAGCCCTTTAATTTGATACACTTCATTCAGTCAGAGGCATAGAGCAATTTTTGGCTGTTGCATAGCTACACATACACACTTGCTGTGATTTTGTGTGTGTTTAGAACCAGTCAAACAAAATAACGCTGGCATATGCTGATCTTGACTGGTAAAATACTCAAAATTACTGGTTAATATAAACCTTGTTTTATCTTATACGTCAAATGACCCTTTCAGCTGTGTTTACAAAAAAATTGATGGGCACTATGCACTAAATCTGGTGTACTGTTTATTTCATTCAAACAATGTCCCTCACTCCAACAATGAGATGCCCCCTCCTAAAAAGCAATCAACCTCATCTCTAAGAGTAATAGGGAGTAACCAAGACAGATCATTCAGAATATTAAGATTGTCCCACACCTTTCTGACAAAATGACCGGCAACAAAGGACAGAATCCCATGCACATATGCCAAACAAAGATCAATTAATAAATTCTGTCAAAATATCATAGCCATCAACTCTCCCACTTTTACGTGAGTGAAAAACTCACCCTGTCTGATCTGCTCAGCCTGGTAGTCGTAGAGAGCATTCTGCATTTCATCTTCCAGCTTGATACGGGCTTCCTCCATTTCTTTCTTCACATTCTCAATTCTTTTCTTTTCCATCTCATCCAGCTGCTTCCAGCGAATTCCAAACTCGTACTCAAAGGAACCATGGGGAGCAAAATGGGGCTCTTTCTCTCTTTCCCTGCAAATCATTTAATTATTCCTCGTGAGACATTTCAGCAGCAAAACATCAAACAATTCTCCTGAAACCTTAAGATAGGTTCATGGTCACTGCAACTGGTACTGTTACTATGGATGTGTAAGCCTGACAGATAATATAATCACAGACTTTATTTTCACATGTAATGTAATGCCAGCCATATCTTCTTTAAGGTTACTGGCTCAGTAAGTAGTGTGTTCATAAACTTTCTTAAAAAGCGACATGTATGCTTTAAGTTTTTTACGGTAAATATGATGCTTAAAACACTGTCAGTACAATCCCCCCCCCCCCCCCCCTCACTCCCACCCCCAAAAGGTACACCATCAAAGGTTGAAGAAATGTGCTTCTTACTTTTTGTACATATCATTCTTGGGCAGGAATTTCTCTGGCATTCCATCTTCTTCATCTCTCTGCTCCAAAGGCTCTACCTCGATGGGCTTTGGGTCTCTGCAAGCAGGAAAGAGCAGTAATTAACACTGATCAACACATGCAAGCAAATCAATGTTTCCATGGGACAGCTGGCCTGTGCCTCAAACGATCCAAGGTCAAGTTAGCTGGTTTCAGTTGATTGTCAATAACTTCTGAGTTGCTGTAATTTGGAGGTCAAAATAATCTTCTGACAGGCTCCGCATGACTGAATAATGCAATACAACGGTATCCATTCCCACCCCCTTCCATTTATCCTGAACTGACTCTGTGCGGATGATAGGATGTTCAAATCCAAGAACCAAGTATTTTAGATGTCATTTTCAACAAGAAATATTCTTTTGTGTCAATATGTATTGTACACTTGTGCCTTATCAGCTATAGTATAAGCAGAATGCCATACTATTAGTGTTATTATAGTATACTTTTATAGCTCTAACTATTTCAGGTCAGTTTCTTTCACATCCACTCAAAGTTAAAATATGCACCCCCAAGGTCCACTTTGCAAATACTTACTACGTTTAGTCACAACCAATTACCAAATACCAGCTGTCTGAATAAATGTAACTGCTAACTATAAGTTATAACACTGTGGGACCCAGCACCTTGGCTATAGATACACTCAGACTGCCAACATCCTCAACAGATATTACTGTATAAATCATACTGAAAGAATAAGCAACTCCAACACATGCTTGCTTAACACAATGCCTGCCTTCAAACTGATAAATGTACGCACGCGCCAAACAAGAAGACTCCTTCGTTGATGCGACGCAAGGCCTGCTGGGCTCCAGGTTTGCGCACAAACTCCACCAAACCTTCTCCTGTGGGTTTGCCACGGTCATCAACAATAACAATTGCCCTCTCTAGTTCACCAAACTGTGTGAAGGCTTGCTCAAGCAACTCGTTCGATACGAAGTGGTGGAGATTCTTCACCCGCAGTGCAGCACCATGTGTGGCAAACCGGACACGAAGGACTCTTCCTTTTCTCTGCAGTCCATCCAAGGCTGCTTTAGCAGCTTCTGCATTCTGGCGGTAGTCCTGCAAGTACACACAGACACAAAAGTTTAAATTAAAACAAAGCCACAGACACAAAAGATTAAAACAAAGCCAAAATGAATGCTGGTATATATCTGAAGAATAAAATTAAAAACCAAACAAACCATTTGGGGTGTGGGGTTGGTGTCTTCTTTTGTCACTGAACCAGTGAAGTATAACTGAACTGATCATAATAATTACAATGTCTGTAAAATAGGAATATGACTTTCAGAAGCTGTGTAGTTTAAATGTTAATGCTCTTTATAATTTGCAAGTGTTAACCAAAGACATAATGTCACACTTCACATAGGTCTATGTCATATCCTACATATTATACAACACACATCATGCCCAATCTGGCATGGTCTTCCATTTGAATGTTGCTTACTCTCCAAAAATTAAGAAAGTATACCCTTTTGAAATTTTGGAAGAGGGTGAAAATACCCATTTAAATTGGAAGACTGAGGTTCACAAGACAGAGGTAAGTCCACTCTTAAGAATGTGGAAAATGGGCAGCCCTGACTGTCCATAGTTTTTTTTAAATAAATATTTTTGTTCACTTACAAGGCACATAACTTGGACCAAAATGTACCCAGTAAACAAGCCACATGTGATTCAAGTGCTTTGGTTATGGCCAATTATGGCCAACCAGATCGCATATGCCTGATCGAACTTTCCACATACAGTTTGGTTATGCTCTTCCGGGATCTTATATTAGTAATAATAGTAATATGAATCATGGATGGCCTGGTCAGGTTTTGGCCAAACAGATCTGGTCCAGAAGCAAACCAGCATGCAAGAATTATTGGGCCCAGCTCAATTTTGTATCCGAAGACGGCAGTCACACTTGGTCACTAGATAAGCTTTTTATATTCTTTTCAATTATCAGGGGTCGTGCTCATTGCAAAATCTTGCATTTTTTGGGTGCCGTACACATTTTAGCCACATCGCTGCGTCACCGTACGCAAAAAGACAACACTGATTAAACAAGTTATGCCTCACTGGTGGATGCCGCGTCACTCAACACTAAATCTACTTGCAAACTCAGTGTCATCCCAGCTGTTCAAGTCCAGTCAATGAAGGGCAGAATCTGGACAACAAAATAAACGCGTAATTCCCCGTAAGCTACCACAATTTTTGGACTATTAGGCGACAGTGAAACTTTTCCTAAAATCTTATCCATGTGCCTTATAGTTGGTAGCGCCCTGTTTGTCAATAAAATTCACATATTTTTCCGCAAAAAGAAAACAATTAATTTGAAACCGAGTAAGTTTGTGTTTTACGCCCAGTCATCTGGCGCAGTTATATTAGGGTGTTACACATCTCATGTTGTATATTTAATTTTTTAGTAATGTGTATGTCTTAAAATGGGTCTATATACAGTTTTAAAACCATGCTTAAAAGGTGAAAACACAAACATAACTAAAAACGATCTAAATTAAAATTTTCCCAAAAATATTAATTTCTTTCAAAAAGTTAAAAATCTTTTCAGGTGAAATATCCTTAAACAACAATCGCAGTGATTTAGCTGTAAAGTGGCTCTCTCTTATTTCAATAAAATCCGAACAAGTAAGTAAAATATGCTCTATGGTTAAATGTTTATCACATCCGATGCACACTGGCGGTTCCTCACCCTTCAATAAAAGGAATGAGTAAGAAAAGAATGGCCAATGTGCAATTGGGCCATCACAGTTTCTTCTTTTCTGTTTTTCTGAGGATAAGATATACATTCTTTTAATACTGGGAATATCTTATATAATTTATTTTCCGGGAACTCATCCCACTCAAGACTGCCACAGTTCTAATATATATTTATTTGTGCATGGTTTTAGGTCTGAGAATGGGATGAGCTCAACCGAGATGTCTCCATCAAGGGCATCCTTAGCTGCAGAATCTGCAGCCGAATTTCCCTAATGCCAACATGGCCGGGAACCCAGATGAAAACAATCTCTCTCCCCTCTCTTGTCATTTCTGTATATAATTCTAAAATAAGACTGGATGATCATATTTTAGGTTTAATATAGACTGTAACGATGAAAGGGAATCAGACAGTATCAAAAATGATTTTTCTTTGGAATAATAAACATGTTTGAGAGCTAAAAGAATAGCTCTCAACTCTGCTGTATATATTGAACTGTCATCTGGAAGTGGAAGCCGACATGTAAAACTAAAAGTTTTTTTAATTTGTTTTGTGGATACAGCTGCCGCAGCAACTCCTTCCTCTGTTTTAGAACCGTCGGTGAAATTCTCATAAAGAGTATTCAGAGATAGAGCTGTTTATATATTTCTGGGTTTGTTGTATCTTTTTTTAAACTGGCTAGGTCAAAACGGACTGCAGGAACTGAAAGTTTCCAAGGGATGATGTCTAATGAGGGAGCATCGTCTACCAAATTTAGGTTAAGTTTGGATTTCTCCAAGTGGGGAAGAATGCGGATGCCAAGAGGTGGAACCGTTGACTCTGATTCTTCAAATAATTTGGTGTTTTCGGGTTCAAAAACACAACTATAGGCTGGGTTTTCTGGCAAGGATTTGAGTTTAAGAACATAGTTTAAAGAAAATTTTAATCGGCGAGTGGTTAACGACGGTTCATGTGCTTCTATGTATAGACTTTGAGCAGGAGACGTGTGGAAAGCACCCAACGCGATTCGCAAGCCCTGATGGTGGATAGGATCCAATTGAAACCGAATTCCTTACGAACCCATATAGATCTGGAAGAAGATTGGTTCCCGTATCAGACTGGCCAGACATTTTGCCGAACTGATCAGTGATATTTTCCGGTCAGTCAACGGAGGACACGATCCTAGATATGGAATTTGGAACCAAGCAGTATGCCTACTTTGTCAGTGTGTAATATCAGAATTTACTCAAAGGTACAAGACTACGAAATCGAAATCGAAACACGCGTCGACACCGAATACAAGTGAAAGAAAATGGCGTCAGTCTTGACTTCAACTTCATCTCATTACTAAATCCCGTGGTAGACGAGAACTGGGTTTACCGACACTGTCTGCCGTAGTTCTTCCTTGAAAATGATGCCATGTACAATGTTCCGATCTATTCAAACTTGTTCTGTGACCGGCAAATTTACTGAACGTTACCACATTTTTTGTGCACGGATAGACCTCCTTTTTACTATTTTCATCTGCTCACGTTATAGACCGTGAGCTACAATCAGGTTACTTCATCATTTTGGCTTTGTAATGTGCGCTAATTCTAGGTTAAACTGTATGCATTTTTTGTGCCAGTGACGCAAAATACGTAATGTTTCGCGTCGGTTGACACAAATCTCTAAAAGGCAGCGCAACCCCTGATTATCAAAATATTTTTTTCAATGACGTGTACTTTTTACACATGATGGAATGTTATGTAAGAAAATGTCAAAATCCAACACACTGCCAAGAGGTGTGGGAGTGTAATGGCAGTTGATCGGCATCATGTTCAGTAGTTCACACTCAATTTGACAAATTTTGTCACAATCAAACACAAAATAAATTATGTCTGTTATATTTACATACAGCACACTTTAGAACAACACTGACTTTATTTTCCATCACTCAAAGTCAAAAGGAAAAAGAGTGATGCATGCAAAAGTTGCAATGCATTATTGTCACCTTTTATCATGAAACAGCCCTTCAGTCGTTTATAATTTTAAACAGCATGTTTACCTTCCTTGACATGTGAGACTAGAATTAGCAGAAAAGGTGACAACTGTTATTAAACTTAAAATTTAATCAATTATTTAATGATAAAGGGAAAATGTGCTGAACTGTCCAATAAAGTTGCAAAGCTGGTTGTTTGTAATTGTATTTAAATAAAGGGGTACACAGTACATGTGACGTCTAACACTAACAGTTACATGAGTTCCAGTGTATTAACTATTATTACTATTAATTAGTAAATTGCCATTGCTGGAAGTGGAAGGTGCCAAAGACTCAGTCAAGAGTTAATACCTTATATTGTTTTTCAGACAAAACACTCACATGCACCTCCAAACCTGCCCCTGACAAAAAGTGAAGCTCTTGGTTTTCCCCCCACTTTAAATAATTGCTAGTTACTGAATGTTTCCTAATTCATAATCATAGTTTCATACTGAGTCTGAGAAAAAATAAAATAAAATTCAAATCAAAACAATGATTATCAATATCATTATGATTAAGCAACATCCCAACTTTGCACACAACACATTTATACAATTTGAAGTTGAGCAGATGCTTTGTGTTATAAATCCCAGAACTGGTGTTCAGTTTAGCAATCCCCACTCTGTGCAGCTCAATTCCAGAACTGAGCAAATTCTGACTTTGCATGGAACAATAAGTACTGCTAGTGCTAGAAAAACAAACAAAATAAAATATAAATTAACACAACTGCTATTAATCAGATTCAGTAACTGAGTAAGTAAGTAAATTGTTGTTTTACATCCAGTCAACCAGTGCGGTTATATGAGGACGATACACATTTTGTCATCATATATTACTTTAAAAAAATGTATACATGATGAAACTGGTATAATGTACAATTTTAAAACCGTATTTAAAAGGAAAGTAAGACACAAACATAAACAAAAGTGATCTCGTTTAAATTTTCCAAAAATATTGATTTCTTTCAAACAGTTAAAAATCTTCTCCGGTGAAATCACAATCAGATTCTGACAAATTTGTTAACTGTCACTATGTAGTACTGACTCGAGAAACATTCTTTTCCTTTGATTAAGTTTTAATTTCGTTTTAGTTAAAAGTGTAATTGCGCGTACGTAAAAATTCGAGCTGCGCACTGACTCGATTGAGCTAGAGACCTTGCCCGGTCGGCCGTAATCAACAAGTTTATAATTTTTAAACAGACATATGACCTGGTCCTGAAATAAAACGACACACGTTCACAAGCAAGATTATGGTAAAACGTTGTAGTACTGTCTTAAAAGTTAAACAGATTCTATAAAGGAAATACAGTTCAAATGACTGACTAATCGACATCGGCCTACTTCACTTACCAGACGGATAAAACCAAAGCCACGGCTTGTGTTGACGTAGACCTCTGACACCTCGCCGTATGGCTCGAACATCTTTTTAAAATCATCTTCTGAAACATCTGGAGTTAGGTTTCCCACAAACAACCTGCATCTCCCTGTGAACTTCTTCTCCTCTGTGCTCTTGGTTTCAGTGGATGTGTTTTTTTCATCGTGGGCTTGGTTTGCATTTTCTCCAGATGATGGCTTGTGGTCGGAATGCTTGTTTCTGGAACTCGAATCAGATCGACCGTGACTATGAGATTTATCACCCCGATCATTCCTTCCACCAGTGGTTTCTCTTCTGTGGTCCCCTGACCCTCTGTTGTCCAATTTCACTGGTGTTCTGTTGGCCAGTTTAGACATTGTAGCGTTTTTTCGCCCCAGCTTCGGTTTTCTTCACGCTTTTCGGTCAAGAAAGATGGCGTCCTTTGTCTGTCAAGTAGATTTTAAAACCGGTATTACTAAGAATGTAAAAAATGTATACTATCCATTGCATTTGCCTAGTACAAGAAAATTATGTTGAATAAATGTATGTGATTAAAAAATGTTGCAGTAAATAACTTTCTCGATTATTCGAGATTTCTTAAAGGGCCGGTCGCTACGCTGACCTATATCCAGACCGAGGCTTGTATGTAAAGCTCGCCATTGCGGGAAATTGGGACATAAAGGTGGGAATAACAGAGTCTTTGAACGCATGATTATTTTTGATGCACCATTCAAGGAAACTAATTTTGAAAGAATTTTGCAATTTTTTTCCCCTGAATTAATTATTATAAAGTACATTGCGCATACTTTCTTGTTTTCAATCGGTAACTGCTGATGGGGCGGCCATTATGGGCAAAGTTACCTGCTTATTTTGTGTGTGATCTCGCATTTTGTAGCTGTATCTGATAAAATACAGCTACATTTTCTTCACTTTGATTATGTTTGTTCATACACATAGTGCTGCATAGTGTACACCAGTGCAACAGTAGTATCTTCTGTGTTCAATGTAGTTATTGAGTTCGCCGAAAGAGTTGCTTCCCTTGTGCGATATAATCGTCGAAAAGGAGCTGTGCACTCTTTTTCATGTTCTTCAACTCTCCCCAAAGCGGGAACACACTCTTGTTTCTAGTGCTTATTTAGTTTTAATTCCCAATGCGCCTGTTACTCTCTTTTATGCACGGCACAGAACCGTGCAAGTGTAACGTCTCTAGTCACTAGTGCATGAAAAATATCAAAATAATGTGGAGAGTCGGTGGCGAAGAGTACTCTCGAAAGCCAAAGAGTTAATCATATTAACAGTAAGAACGATCGAGCGTGGTCACCATATGAATGGGTGGCCGTTTGGTGTTACGTTCTAGACTTTGCACCAACTCCGAGATTTCTTTCACTGAGGCAAATTCTGTGTAGACGGTACAAAAGTCCCCAGTGTGTATGCGCATGATTAACAATAACAGTTTAACACAACAGTAAACACTGATAAGTAGGCACAAAACTCTGCAGTAGCAGTACAAACTACAAAAGACTACACATAAGGAGAAAAGAGTGTAAGGAGAAACAGTGCTTCTGGTTATAATTTCTTAGTTTAGTCTTGCACAGAATGTATCGGTTAAACTTTTAAAGAAAACTTTAAATTATCCTCCAGATCTGTAAACAGTAACTAACACTGTAACAGTGTAAGTGTAACAGTAACAGTGGAAAATAGAATCAACACAAGGGAGTTAATTAGGCTTGAAAGATGTCACACAGTCACAACAAAGACCACACTCCGAGTCCGAGCATCGCTTTCCAGCACCTTCCTCCAAACTGCCAGATTTGGTTACACCACTGACTGAAGAGGCACTCTTTATCTCTGCGCAACTGTCCACCGACACGGTCAGCGCCCTCTGAAAGGTTTGGGTACTGATAAGACTGTGGAAGCAACCTAGCGCCCAAGCACACACATAAACATGAGACACATCCACCCTGTGTAAAAAAGAAGAAGTTCCATCTCGTTTCAAAAGATTTTGGCTTTGTTTCAGCAACATGGTCAGTTATAAATAATAAAACAAACGTCTGGTATAATCTGAGTTGTTTGTAACAAACTTACTACTGTTTGACTTTGAGCACCTACAAAAAAATGCTCATTAGCTGACTGTTTTCTGGGACCTATGGCGTAACTAAATACAGCAGTGGTTGAAGGATGTTGTAAACCAGTGCTTGGAGTTTGAACAAAGACCTGAGTTTCCTACAGTAAATTAAACAGGGTACATTAACTTCCCCAGAGGTGCGTTCAGTGATTTATTCTACAGTATTAGTGTTTGGTTCAATGGCTTGATAAATATCATCTTATCATTTTAAGTGCAATTTTCTGTGTGTCACAAGATTGACTGGGAGTGGGGGGGGGGGGGGGGAGGGGGTGTGTGAGTGAGTGGCTGGGGAGGGGGGGGGGGGGAGGGGGTGTTGTGACTGATCTCAGAATGACACATCATTGTAAAAAAAAAATGTCTGAAAAGAAAAGATGCATAGAATGCGATTCTGCCTACTACACTGACACTGCCATTTCTAGAAGCATACAGAGTCTGAAACATCAACACACATACACTGACTGAAGTACACTAGCACACAGATTGACATGTGCAAACATGCACACTGCACTGACAAGCATACTAATATGTATGTGTGTGCATGCCCACACTTGAACTCACACTCACACACACACACAAACACACACACACACACACACACACACCCTATACTGTATACATGATGGATAATTTAGAAACTTTCTCTGTCTTTTTGCTGACTCGTCTGCCACCAGTCATGTAAGTATATATTATATATATAGCAACGGAGTGAGTGCGATGTTTGTTCCTCCCCAACAGGGGATCAAGAGGGCAAAATTCTGTTGCGGTTAAGAAATCACCCCAAAATTATGCCCCCTTTTATTTTTAGAAGTCTCCTTTTCCACATTTATTATTGACAGATTCTGCAGTTGTTACTTGTAGTTGTACAAGTTGTACTTGTACAACTAGTTATCTGTTTTATTATTTACAGCATTTAAAAAAAGAAGAAGAATACTTTGTTCTACTTCTAGTTTACACTCATAGTCATAATTCATGTATACATGATACATCATTACATGTACACAAATTATGAAAGCATACAAACCTGTGTTCATGTGTTCCAGGAAAGATGTCCCAGTCAGCAGAGAATCAGTCTGCCATAATTGAGAATGAAAACAACTCCAACATCGTCATGGAATCACAGGCTGCAATGACGGGTGAAGGTGAGAGGATGAACGTTGAGGACATGCTGGCTGCTGAGGCAGGCCCGGAAACCCCGACCCAAGATGAAGTGGAGGGGAGCATGGACATGGAGGAGGATGGGCGAGGGGATGACCAAGGTGGAGATGGGTCGGCTGCAGCTGGTGGGAATGAGGCAGAGCTGATCAGTGATGGTGGGGATGCAGGTCAGCAGTCGGTAGTGATGGATGCTCACTCTGATGAGGTTGCTGTAGGCATAGGTGCTGCAGGAGATGCTCTGCTAGAACCTCAAGATAGTCCAGAACCTCAGTCACCTCCACCTGGAGAAGCTGGGGAGCAGGAAGAGGCTGCTGAAGCCATGGAGGTTGAGGAGACTGAGCCTGAACCTTGTGAACCAGCAGAAGAGGGGCAGGGTGAACAAGTTTGTGATCCTGGACAAGTAGAAGCAGAAGAGAACACTGATGCTTCCCAAGAAACAGCAGAAGGTGGCATCTTGGAGGAAGAACCATCAGCACCAGTCAGTGCAGAAAAAGAGGAGGCTGATGAAAGTGCCCTTGGCAACCAAGAGGCACCAGAGATGGTGCCTGATGATGATGATGATCAGCTGGAGAAGGAGGCAACCCCTGAGGAGGCAGAGGGAGACCTGGCAGCAGCAGAAAATGTTGAGAATGCAGACATACAAGAAGTTGACCAGGATGAGCAAGCTGAAGCAGAGCAGGAGAATGTGGCTCTGGCTCATAGTCAGGCAGAAGGTGTTGAAGCCTCCGTGTCTGCTGAGGATGAAGACCGACTTTTGGCGGAAGACAACAGTCAGTCCCAAGAAGCTGTGCAAGACAGTATCGATGATGCGCCAGAAATCACTGAGGACCACCAGCCTGACGTTGCAGATGCTCCTGAAGTCACTGAGGCAGATCCCGATATTGCAGATGCAACAGAAGTTGATGAAGGGCAACCTGCAGATGTGTCAGAAGTCACCACAAATCTTCCTGAGGTTGTTGCAGATGAACCAGAAGCCAGCGAGGATCAACCTGAGGTCATGAAGGAACAACCAGAGGCTGCTAAAGAAACTGATGACGCAGCTGAGGTTGTTCAAGATGCCCCAGAGGCTATGACTGATGCTCCTGAGGCAGCTGGCGATGATGTGTCAGAAGTTGTTGAGAGTGATTCCCAAATAGATGCTGCTGCAGAGTTTGTTGAGGATGGTCCAGAAAATAGGGTGGATTCAGCAACTGGTGTTTGTGATCTCCCAGAGGTTGGAGAAGACGTGCAGCAGGAGGCAGCTGATAATGAAGAAAAGGCTCAGGGGGTGGTTGACATAGAGGATGAACAAGAACTGACAGAACAGAGCAACAGCCAGCCTGCTGCTACTGATTCAGTAGCTGATGTCCAAGAACCCACATCAGAGGCTGGGAGCAAAGAGGTGGGTGAAGGTGGTGATGTGTCCATTGTAGAGACACCAGAAGAACATTTGGACCAAACAGAAGACATGGACAGTGCAGAAGCTCAGGACACAACAGAAAAGCCAGCAGAGGTTGCACCAGCTGAGGATGCAGGGAATGCAGAATCCAAACCAGCAGATGATTCTGAAAAAACAGAAGATGATGGTTCAGCCCAGGCACTGGATGCAGAAGCTGACAGGGCTTCGGATGCCACCATTGAGGAAGGTAGAGACATTGAGGATGAACCCATGCTTCAGGTAATGGATGTCAAGTCTGGAGCAGAAGCTGAGAGTGAACTTGTGGCAGAACAAGATGTTGAAGACTTGACAGCAGATGACACCAAGAAGGACTCTGCAGATGCTCCCGAGGCAATGGAAACTGATGCAGCAGGTGAGGCTGCCACGGTGGAAGCGTCTGAAGCTGGTGACAAAAAAGTGTCTGAAGAGGGAGCCAGAAAACGAAAATCTAGTGAGACAGACGTCCCAGCTGTCCAAGCTCCACCAGATGACGATGACGATGATGTGGTGGTTCTGGATGATGACGATGAAACAACCCCTCAGGTGAAGAAGGAGGCTGCAGAGAAGGAGCTGTTCAACAGCAACAATGACATGGGCATCCAGATCGAGTCAGTCAGTGGAGGTGCAGATGAGCTTCATGAATTGGCAGAGCAGCAACCAGTCAAACAGGTAGGAGTGTATTTATTTTGTTGTGGCTAATTATCACTAGTAGTAGTAGTAGTTGTTCTAACTTGTAACTGTAAGTGTAACTTGTATTTATACTTGCGATTGTAGTTGTCATTGTTATACAGTGTTAGTTTCATTCACATCAGTTTCAGTTTGTAACTTAAAGTGGTAGTGGCATCTGTTTGTCTTGGTGGACTTTAAAAAAAACAAACAACCTGGTGTCATATTTCCTGCCCGCAAAGGAAAACTTTCAAAAGTGCCAGTGAAGTAAACTACTAAGGATACACTACTAATACAGTAATAGTAATACAGCATGAAAGGGTAGTAAACTCCCTTCACTTTGCATGTAATTTGTAATTCGCTAATTGCAATATATATTCATAAATATTGATATGTCACGATGCACTGTTGGTGTTACTACTGCTAGGTTTATTTTTGTTAGCGTCATTTTTGCCAGGGATTCAACTGCATTGGTAATAATAGTATATCAGTGTCTAGTGAACTATTAATGATATTGCATGGCACATTAACTTGATTAAGGCAGGTTTTGTATGAGCTGATTTTTAAGCTTTAATACATTTTAATTGTAATTTTGATTCTGACTGAGTCAGACTCAGAATCGTTAGATTAAATATCCGCCTATAATTTAGTCTGTGTTTGTTTTAATTCAATAATTGTTTTAACTTTTTTAATTTGGGGGTGGAGGCTGATCAACAACTGAACAAGTAAACAGTTTTATTTGATGTCAAGTGTGTGTTTGTTGTAGGAAAATGGGGTGGAACAAAAGCCCTCTGCCAATGCCACACCAGTGAAAAAGGAACCACAAGCTGGTGTTACTCCTGTGAAGAAAACCCCAGCCAAGTCACAGACCTGCATTGTCTGCAAAAGGGTGGGATTTTGTTTCGTTTTGTTCAGTGCCGAAGCAAAGTCCAAAACATCTCACTTTGTAATTGTTTGCTTGCGATGGTGGTATTATTATTTATTTAAACGGGTCAGAGATGGGTAGGATTTTGTTTTGTTTTATTCAGTGCCGAAGCAAAGTCCAAAACATCTCACCTGGTAATTGTTTGCTCGTGTTGGTGGTATTATTATTAATTTAAACAAGTCAGAGATGAGAAAGAAAGGAAGGATGAGGAGTGGTAAGGAATACTTTAGTCCCTTTGCTGCCAAGGGACTAATAAAGCTGTTGCAACACAGCGACACATCCAGCTACACACTTCCAATTCCATGTGAGTATGGATAATGATTGTAGCCTGGGATATGGAAATGAATACCGTTTGCGAACATTTCCTTTAAGATGTGTTAATCTATGGATTGCAACTTGCATGGTGAATCCGTTATTATTATAATTGTACAAATGATCTCGTGATGTACTAAGCCTAAGATCAGTTTTCTTTGACAGACTCTGTGAATTAAATTCTTTAGGTTTATGGCCAACTTAAAAACTGATACATCTTACAAGTAAAACTGCGTAATACAACATAATTTTAATGTCTTAACTGTTATCTACATGCATTTCCCTCTGTTGGACCACTGAATTTAGTTTGGTTGAAAAGTTCTATGGCTGACTTGTTAAAAAGTTCTCTATATAGTTACACAGGCAGGATAGTGCCTCAGATCTTTGGAAAGTAGTCTACTGCTGTCATACCAATTGATGATCAGCGTGGCATGATTTGAGCGGTATGCTTTCTCCTCTAGGTGGGCAAATGCAAGTACAACATAGTTCGCAACGGAGACATCAAACACCTGTGCGACGACACCTGCTTCAAGCGTTTCCGCACCAACCCTACAATGTTTCTGAAAGGTGCAGCCGCAGCCTCCGTATCTTCCCCCAATGCAGCCCCAGCAGCAGAAAAGAAAGGCAAGGGTGCCAGCAAGCCAGCAGCTGTGCCCCCTCTGGTGCCAGTCCCACCCAAAGTCACCGTCCCAGGCTACAAGACCTGCGTGGTCTGTCAGCTCATGAACATCAACACTCAGGTCAGCACAAATGAGCTGCTGGAATTGTGTACTGATTTCATTGAAATTGAATGTATGGTCTATAGTCCATGTAAAATTGTTGGGTCTTTAAAAAAAAGTATTCAGAGTCCTTAAAAAGTCTCCCTACACCTGCATAAATCTAGTAGTGCTAGAGGTGTGTGCAGCCTAAATACTCAGAAGAGTAAAAATATTTCCTGCATCAAAGTCTGTAGAAATTTCAGCAACATTTAGAATCAGTTAATAAAAGTGGGCTGGTTAGTTAGGTTGACCATTGCTGCAAGCATTCCTGTAACTGAAAGATACCCACTGGGGCAATAAACTGCATGTACAATATTACTGGAAATATTGCACAGTGGATTCAGTGGGGTTTTGTTTTTCAGGGTCAATTCTGCATGTGGAAAGGCCTGGACTTCTGCGGTGAAGGATGTCTGGGGAAGTTCCAGGCTGGAATCAGTACATCATGCACTCTGTGCACAGCCTTCATCCCTCTCACGGCACGCTCTACAAACTGTCTGCGACTTGGAACTGAGGTCAGTTATGAAGCTAGAGATTAAAATGAAAATCAGTTGCTGCATAGAAATTTGTTGATCCTCTTCAGAGAGAATAGTTCACACTTGTTATAATTTCTCTCTCTCTCTCTCTCTCTCTCTCTCTCTCTCTTTGTGGTAGACTGTCTGGCTCTCTTTCTCTCCCCCCCCCCCCCCCCCCAGCCCCCAAACCTCCCTGCTTTCTCACTTGCTCAAGCAAAGACTTTATTTTGTTATCCATTAATTTCACACTACAGGTACGACCTTTCTGCAGTAGTAGGTGCTATGCTGACTACAAACTACGCATGCGCCTCTGCACCTTCTGTCAGAGAGACCTTTCCACAGCCTCTGACTCATTCTCAGCTCCAGTGGGCTCAGAGGGGTCCTTCAAGGACTTCTGCTCCCAACCGTGCATGAAGAAGTACGAGGACCTGCTCAGCACCGATGTGGAGATCATCAGGGTGGAGCCAGGGAAGCCTCGAGGCGTCAACAAGTGTTCAGTGTGTCAGAAGGTAAGGGTGCATTGCCGATCAGTGTTAGTCACATTTTGAGGTTTAACAGGGTCAGAGTTGGCATGTAAAGTTTGTTGCTGAAGTCCCAAAGGGACACAGTGCAATTTTGAAAGGGTCAGAGTGATTACCCACAGTACCAGTGCAGTTTCAAAGGGTCAGTGATTACCCACAACACTACTGCAATTTCAAAGGGTCAGAGTGATTACCCACAGTACCAGCGCAGTTTCAAAGGGTCAGAGTGATTACCCACAGTACCAGTGCAACCACAAAGGGTCAGAGTGATTACCCAGTGTACCAGTGCAATTTCAAAGGGTCAGATTGATTACCCACAGTACCAGTGCAACCACAAAGGGTCAGATTGATTACCCACAGTACCAGTGCAACCACAAAGGGTCAGAGTGATTACCCACAGTACCAGTGCAACCACAAAGGGTCAGAGTGATTACCCAGTGTACCAGTGCAATTTCAAAGGGTCCGATTGATTACCCACAGTACCAGTGCAACCACAAAGGGTCAGATTTATTACCCACAGTACCAGTGCAACCACAAAGGGTCAGAGTGATTACCCACAGTACCAGTGCAATTTCAAAGGGTCAGAGTGATTACCCACAGTATTACTGCCATTTCAAAGGGTAAGAGTGATTACCACAGTACCAGTACAATTTCAAAGTGTCAGTGATTACCCACAGTACCAGTGCAAGTGCAAACAGTGAGAACAATTACCCACAGTACCAGTGCTATTTCAAAGGGTCAGAGTGATTACCCACAGTACCAGATACTTTGAGTATGACTGATACACATGTGCACAAGTGCATGACAGAGGCGTGGTAAAACTGATACAGTAACATT
Source organism: Alviniconcha marisindica (assembly GCA_018857735.1). NCBI lineage: Eukaryota > Metazoa > Mollusca > Gastropoda > Provannidae > Alviniconcha > Alviniconcha marisindica. The sequence continues at coordinate 227,669 of JABMCL010000323.1, forward strand.
GACAACCGTGTGATAGATGCACTGACCAGTAACGTAGTGCTTGCTGCCATGTTTCAGTGTGTCTGGGTTATACGGGTCTGGGTGGTGCACAGGTCAGAAGTTTAGTGCATCTGGCCCCAGTGTCGTGCATCACATATGTGCACATTTGTGCAAAATGGTTAACGCAGCTTTATTGTTTCATAATCTGTGCTGCTGACTGGTTAGTGGTAATCCAGAACTGTCCACAAGGCACCAGGAAGCAATTTTCTGTGTCAGAAGGTAAGGTTGCAGAGCATGTTGTTGTAATATTGCTGCCTTCAATTGGTAGCATTCCACAACCATCCACAAGGCACCAAAGTGTCTTCTTTGTGTCAGAATTTTTAAAAGTTGAATTTACTTGGGATTCTTTTTTTCAGTTTGTCTTTAGGTTTGTCTTTCTGTGACTTTAAATCCAGAATTATGGACTGTCTACCCTGGCTGAGTGCTTTGTGGTACAGGTTGTACTGTCAGTGCTCCGCTACATTACCTGCCTTTTGCTGCTTTTTCTGTCTTTCAGAACGAGGTGATCAAGCATGCAGTGAAGTACAACGGCATCCTCAACAACCTGTGCAGCGACCCTTGCCTCTCGGCATTCCAGTATGCCAACAAGCTGGACATGACCGCCTGTGACTTTTGTGGCACGCTGTGCACTTCCCTGGAGTCCTCCCCACATCTGGTGCAATTTGAGGGGGTGCAGAAGCGGTTCTGCTCCGACAGCTGTGTGACCAAGTTCCGCTTCAACCACCGCAAGGTCACCCCCTGCTCGTGGTGCGGCTCGCAACGGGACAACTTTGACATGATTGAGCGGCTCGACTCCAACAACAAGTACCAGCTGTTCTGCAGCCTGAACTGCCTGTCCCTGTATCGGGTCAACCTGCAGGTGAGGACGCTTGTGGGGTGGGTTTTGGATAGGGTTCTCTTGTCAGTAATGACCTCAGTGTGTACCAACATCTGTGCCTCTGTTAAAATCCCACGCACTTTCAGCCATACCACTGCTTGAATATGCAAAACATAATACTGTGCACACCAATAGGAATGATGAGCGCTAAGAATGCAAGGTGACCTGAATTTCCAACAAGGAATAAATTAAGGATTAAATAGAAACAAAAAAAGAACATCAGCATTGATTTGAATTGAATTGAATTGATTCTTGCAGAAAATGCAGATTACAGAGTGTTCTCAAGGGAAAACTGGTTTATGTAGTATCTAAATCAAATTATCAGTTTAAATGTGGACAGAGACCACATCCAGCTTGTGTGTTAAGTTGGCATTATGTGAGTAGAGAGAATGTGATGTTTGTGACAGATGTTGGTGGGAGTGATGTTTTAGTACGGCATTGAATTTTTGTTCTTGTTGTTTGGAGGGGGGGGGGGGTAAGTGAGGGAGCCAACATTTAATACAAGCTTTTGTGTTTTTATTCTTAGAATGGGAGTGGAGACAGCTCAGTGGTTAGAGCTCCATACTCATGATCGAAAGGTCACAGGTTCATGTCAGGGCAGGAGTGGTGGGAGAATTTTCTTCTTCTGGGTCAACTTTCTGTGCCGACTCTTATTTTGGTGTCCGCTCCACCCCTGTGTTACTGCAGTAGCATATAAAAGATCCTAGTCATTCTGCCAAAAGTGCAAGTGGCAGGTTTACAGCTAAACATGCTATGTGTGTGGTTCTGCATGAAGTGATGTGACATGGTACATGATTGTATGGTGTACACAGAATGCACTGAAGTGGCAGCAGTTTCATGTAGCACCAGCCCTGTAACAACCAAAAATCTCTTTAAGTACACCACTTCGGTGGATATTCAAACCACGTTATAAAAAGCTACGATCACTCATTTAGAATCACATGCGACGAAAACATGGTGAGTGCCTGAGAGCGGAGGATAGCACTATATAAAAGCAATCATCAATCAATAAGTGTTTTCCATTCACCTTTTGGTGTAATTCTGACAACATGGATCGCCCATAAGCAGTGATGTTAGAAAATAGCAGCAATGGCCAGCAGTACAAATCCTCACAAGTTATTGTCAGAGAGTGATGACCTTGCAGGCCAAGTCCAACCAGGCAGTGACGTGCGACCAGTGTCTGAAGTACACGCCAGCCCAGTACCACCTGACCATGAGTGACGCGTCTGTGCGCAATTTCTGCTCGTACAACTGCGTGATGACATTCCAGGCACAGTTCTCCAAAGGCGCTCCACCCCCTCCAGCCCCAACACCTCCGCCACCAAAGCATAAACACAACACTCGGGGAAGGAGTGGTAAAGGTGCGTTACCACACTTGCTGTGTTGCTGCTGGTGGTTTTACATCACACCTGGGGACAAAGGTCCTTGAGGGTATTGTGGTGGTGGCCTGGTTTTTCTCTGTGGGTTACTGTTGCCAAACTTGCTGTGTTGCTGCTGGTGGTTTTACATCACACCTGGGGACAAAGGTCCCTGAGGGTATTGTGGTGGTGGTCTGGTTTTTCTCTGTGGGTGCCTGAGGGTATAGTGGTGGTCTGGTTTTTCTCTGTGGGTTACTGTTGCCAAACTTGCTGTGTTGCTGCTGGTGGTTTTACATCACCCATGGGGACAAAGGTCCCTGAGGATATTGTGGTGGTGGCCTGGTTTTTCTCTGTGAGTTACTGTCGCCAGACTTGCTGTGTTGCTGGTGGTGGTTTTACATCACAACTGGGGACAAAGGTCCCTGGGGGTATTGTGGTGGTGGTCTGGTTTTTCTCTGTGGGTTACTGTTGCCAGACTTGCTGTGTTGCTGGTGGTGGTTTTACACCACACCTGGGGACGAAGATCCCTGAGGGTATTGTGGTGGTGGTCTGGTTTTTCTCTGGGTTATTGTTGCCAAACTTGCTGTGTTGCTGCTGGTGGTTTTACACCACAACTGGGGACAAAGATCCCTGAGGGTATTGCGGTAGTGGTCTGGGTTTTTTCTGTGGTTTATTGTTGCAGTTGTAGTGGGATAGAAGGTTTGTGTGTGTGATTTATTATGTCCTCACGTTTTGTTTGAAAAGGGACTTCTTTTCTTTAAAAACAAAATTGTTTGGGCACTGTAGTTCCCAAGAAGGAAATTTAGGGTAGACAGGTGTGTTTTGCATAAGCAGATGAGGGTTACCCTCCTGTTTTTATTGTTTCTGCGTTGCTTTCCATCAGCAGTAAGTGTACTTACAGAAATGGGATGGAGGCAGGAGTGCACATGGTCCTTCTTTTCTTTCTTTCTTTCTTTATTTTTTCCCTAAGCTTGGATGTATACTATCTTAAACTGCACGGAAATCTGTTTGTAGCATGATACAAAACTTAGCGTAAATCAAGAAGCACTAGATGACCGGCAACGGCCACAGGGTCTGCTTCTTTTCCCATCGCCCCTAGTGTAGCAGCTTGGAACTTTGCCCAGAGAATTAACCTCACTGTGTGTAGGTTTTTCTGTGATTTCAGGCAGCCAGCAAGCAGCAGCAAGCTCCCCTTCTTTCCCCATCATCTCCAATGTGGTTTCCCTCGCTCCGCAAGGTAAGGGAATGTACCGACTGTCCTCAGTCCTTCGCTTGGAAATGGGTGTCAATGTGCAATAGTAACTGATTTTGTTGGTGTAGTCTCGTATTTTAGTCGCCCTGATATAACTGTCTTGGTTGACTGGGTGTAAGACACCAAGTTACTTAGAAAGAAAAGAAGACAAATCTGTGGGAGTGGGGGAGGAAAAGGTGTTCATGGCTGAATAGCATTTTGATTGTGTTTTTTTTACTTCAGTTGGTTTATGAAAAATCCAAGTCTGGCAAGTTGTCCATGAAGCAGAATTGCACAGCTTTGTTGAGGGATGTTCAAAAGGTAATCTAAATATCATATATATATTCATAAAGAAAGGTTTAGTGCTATGTTACATTTGTTCATCATGCACAGAAAGGTTCAATGCTGTGTTTAAAATGCATAGAAAGGTCACAGCTATATTTATAATGCACAGAAATGCCTTTGCTATCTTTGTTTGGAATGCACAGAAAGGTTCTGTACCATGTCTGTCTGTAGAGTGCCTGACAGAAGAGTTCAGTGCTAGGTATGTTTATAGTGTGCAAAAAGGACAGTGGTTGGTTGGTTTATAATGTGCAGGTGGTCAGAAGGTGAACATCAAGAACAGTACAGGTGCTCCTGTGGTCGTCAGCAGCACTGGTTCAATGAAGGTAACATAAATAACCCTGTCTTTGAGCACTTGGCTGTGTTGCCAGTAGTTTTTGGTGTGACCTGATCCAGTCTGTTGCATTCATTGCAAAAATAGAAGTAGAAGTAACATTTTCATGCAAACAGAAAATGTCTACTTTTAAAAGTTGAACAAATGAAATGAACCTGGCATACTTGCTGGCTTTCATTCTTTGGTAATTCAGACTGAGCTGTTGGTGTTGTCTGGGTCTGTATGAAAACTAAATGCAGAAGTAAACAACACTTAACAAGTATCAAGCCGGGGGCGTTCAGATGCAGAGTCATTCTTTAGTTTGCCCATAACTGATGAAAGGAAGATAACCTTTTTTTTTTTGCATGGAACACTTGTCAGCTTTGTTGAGCCGAATTATTCCTCAAAGACTTTCTCAGTGGCTAATCACTGTACAAAAATGAGTGAACAAGCAAACAATGAATAGAGAGTCGCGTGTCACCCTTTCACAAACGATGCATCTCCAATCCAGCAGTTGCTAGGCTGTGGGGGGGGGGGGGGGGGGGTGGATGAGGAGTTCCACCCATGTTGACCCAAACTGCTACAAGGTGTTGACCAGGCAAACTGACCCATGTTCTCCATGGCCCTCCTCTTGGCAGACCACAGGCACCCTGGCACAGGCAGGCAGCCTCCCGGTACAGCAGCAGATCATCATCCAGCCACCCCCGCCCAAGCAGGTGAAGAACAAGTCCCTGCTCTGCAAGCCCTTCGTGCAGACCAAGGCCACCTCCTGTCGACCCCACACGCAGACCAAGGAGTGTCAGACAGGTAAGTGTATCCAACAGGAACACAATTGTGATTTGGGACTTGATGGCTTGTGTAAAATGGAGCATACAATTTTTCACAGATCACATATTTTGTGTGTGTGTGTTCTTCAGATTCTACACTGCATAAACGTTCATAAACAGAAATGCAAGACCTCTGTATTATTTGTGCATGAATTTATAAACAGAAACACAAGACCTCTGTATTATTTGTGCATGAATTCATAAACAGAAACACAAGACCACTGTATTATTTGCGCATAAATTCATAAACAGAAACACAAGACCTCCGTATTATTCATGCATCAATTCATGAACAGAAACACAAAACCTCTGTATTATTTGTGCATGAATTTATAAACAGAATCCATAAGACCCTTGTACTATATGTGCATGAATTCATGAATGTAAACCACAAGACCTCTGCATTATATATGCTTGTGTCTTGTTCTTGTGCAGACCAGTGACTGGGGGTTATTTGTTTTTGAGTTCTTGCTGTTAGTTGGCTTGTTGCTGGCTGTTGCAGATGAAGTGAAAGACAAGCCAGTGCTGATCCCAGTACCAATCCCGGTGTACCTGCCCACCCCAATGGCCTTGTACACCGCTCCTGCCCCAACACCCATCTTCATCCCGGTCCCCATCCCTGTGCCAATCTTCATCCCCACCACCCGCAAATCTGCCAGTGGCATCATGAAACAAATCAAGGTAGGCAGAATGAGGAATCAAAGCCAGTGCGTGTACCCACAGCTGATTTTGTTTGCTGCGGTTTTTCAGTTTTTTGGTCAGATGTCACATTTTTCTGTCAGGAGACAGACTTGAGTGGCAAGACTCATTCTCAAGAAGAGAGCAATGTACAAAACTACTTTTGGGGGGTAACAAACATGTGAATTTATGCCAAAGGCAGTAGTTGGGAATCTGATGTCTGATTAGTTCACTGAATGTAAACTATTTTAAGAGTGGCATAGAGGCCCTGTGGTCTAGCCTGCTTCACTGTAATCCAGTGGAAGTGGCTAGCATGGGTTGGTTGGTCTCCCGGCTGACGCAGGATAACCTCAAGGGACTTTTTCAGTCCTTCTGATTCCTCGCTTGTGCAGAAGTGTCCAAGTCTAAAAGTAACAATGATCAGTGTAATGATGGCTCCTCAAAATAAGAAGGAAATAGCAAGAGTTGCCATTTTCCTGGCTGATTTTCCCTGTTGTCAGTTGCATGAAAAAGCACAGGTGAAAAGCTGTTTTCCATGCAGTCAAGTTGTAGCACAGGTGAAGAGCTGTCAATTTCATGCAGTCAAGATGTAGCACAGGTGAAGAGCTGTCAATTTCATGCAGTCAAGTTGTAGCACAGGTGAAAAGCTGTCAATTCCATGCAGTCAAGTTGTAGTACAGGTGAAAAGCTGTTAATTCCATGCAGGCAAGTTGTAGCACAGGTGAAGAGCTGTTCCCATGCAGTCAAGTTGTAGCACAGGCGAAGAGCTGTCACTTCCATGCAGTCAAGTTGTAGCACAGGTGAAAAGCTGTCAATTCCATGCAGTCAAGTTGTAGCACAGGTGAAGAGCTGTCGATTTCATGCAGTCAAGTTGTAGCACAGGTGAAGAGCTGTTTCCGGTTTGTCAAGTTGTAGCACAGGTGAAGAGCTGTCAATTTCATGCAGTCAAGATGTAGCACAGGTGAAGAGCTGTCAATTTCATGCAGTCAAGTTGTAGCACAGGTGAAAAGCTGTCAATTCCATGCAGTCAAGTTGTAGCACAGGTGAAGAGCTGTCGATATCATGCAGTCAAGTTGTAGCACAGGTGAAGAGCTGTTTCCGGTTTGTCAAGTTGTAGCACAGGTGGAAAGCTGTCAATTCCATGCAGTCAAGTTGTAGCACAGGTGAAAAGCTGTCAATTTCATGCAGTCAAGTTGTAGCACAGGTGAAGAGCTGTCAATTCCATGCAGTTAAGTTGTAGCACAGGTGAAGAGCTGTCAGTTCCATGCAGTCAAGTTGTAGCACAGGTGAAAAGCTGTCAATTTCATGCAGTCAGGTTGTGGCACAGGTGAAGAGCTGTTTCCGGTATGTCAAGTTGTAGCACAGGTGGAGAGCTGTCAATTCCATGCAGTCAAGTTGTAGCACAGGTGAAGAGCTGTTCCCATGCAGTCAAGTTGTAGCACAGGTGAAGAGCTGTCATTTTCATGCAGTCAAGTTGTAGCACAGGTGAAGAGCTGTCATTTTCATGCAGTCAAGTTGTAGCACAGGTGAAGAGCTGTCAATTTCATGCAGTCACATTATAGCACAGGTGAAGAGCTGTCAATTCCATGCAGTCAAGTTGTAGCACAGGTGAAAAGCTGTCAATTTCATGCAGTCAAGTTGTAGCACAGGCGAAGAGCTGTCAGTTCCATGCAGTCAGTTTGTAGCACAGGCAAAGAGCTGTTCCCATGCAGTCAAGTTGTATCTGAAGTGTTGGTTTGCAGGAGATCCAGGAGAAGACCCCAGCAGATCCTTTGGAGGCGGAGATCCTGATGATGGCGGCGGCCGTGTCTGCTGACGGGAAGAACAGCTCTGACAGCGAGTCCGAGGAGGAGGTTCTGCCAGAGATGAGCAGTGAGTTCCACGAGGAAAAAGCTGTTTGTCTTGACGATGAAGAACTGAAAGAGGTTGACTGAAAAGGAAGGTTGATTCATGCAGATAAATAGAACCGGATTGTTTTCCTGTAAGTCGCAGAATTGTTTGCAAACTATGGTTGCTACTGTTTGGAGGTGGAAATACCTTTGTTGTTGATCCATTTTATTTTTTTAAAATTTATTTAGAGTAAATAAAAACAACAGTAACAACAGACTGTGTCCAGAATTTTCAGTTTTCTTGAAACGTTTCACAGTGAACTGAGACTGAAGATGGCTGAGTATCACACAAAAATAAAAAAATAAAAGTTACAAGACCCTCAAGTGTTGACTTTGCTTATCAGTGAAACTGGTTTGTATCGACTTCTAAATGCCTGTTTTGCTTCAGACTCTGAGACTGCCAAAGACACTTTGATAGTGTCCACTTGTAGAGCACCCATGCTGAACATGCTCACAATCTTGGCAAACGTAAAATGCAAAAAGATCAATATTTGCAGTATTTGCATTTTGATCTTGTTCTGTTGTAGGACCGAAGAAGAGGTCCATGGCGGTGGACGAAGATGATGACGATGCTGACGTGATGCCGCTGACCAACAGCAAGGAGGAAGAGGGAGGAGAAGAAGACATGATTTCTATGGCACTAAGGATGGCTGAGGAAATGTCAGGACCCATTGCCGATTTGGAGTCAGCTGTCGAAGCTGTACCCATCAACACAGGTTGGTTTTATGTGTGTGTCTGTGCGTGCTTTGTTGCATCAGCAGCCAGCGTAAACCAAACATTATTGTGACAGAAAGAGTGTGACGTTCCTCCGATTTGTTGGGTCCAGAGTCTTCTTAACCTGGACTGGCTATTATTATTCTACAGTCCCACTACAAGGTATTTCTATGACCGTGTTCAAACCATGCTTTGCTAAAAATTAAATAAATAAAATAAATAAAATGCTAATACTTTGTTTTGACTTCGCAAAGGTGAGGTGCAGTCTGTGAAACTGTGTCACACTTTTTGCATTTTAACTTAAAACTGCTGCTGTATGTGTTGGTCAAAATCACGATCATGTTTGTTAACACTGAGAGCAGAACTGGAGCTTGCTGATCCTGGTTGTGGACACAAGTATGAAAATGCTAAAGTGCTTGGATGTTTTCTTGCAAGTTTGCAGGGCATGGTTTCACTGGCTTGTGCGATCATTCATCGATCTCATGCAGTTCGTGAGAAGCACAGTGCTTGTTGCCATCACAGTTGACCGGGAATTAAAAACCCGGGGAGCGGGGATAGCTCAGTGGTTAGAGCACCGGACTCATGATCGAAAGGTCGCGGGTTTGAATCCCTGCAGGAGCGGTGGGAGAATTTTCTTCTCCAGGTTCAACTTTCTGTGCTGACTCTTATTTTGGTATCTGTTCCCCCCCCCCCACCCGCCCAATGTTACCGCAGTTGCATGTAAAAGACCCTGGTCATTTTGCCAAAAGTGCAGGTGGCAGGTTACAGCTAAACACACATACTCCCTATGTATGTGGCTTTGCATGAAGTGACATGGTACATGGTTGTATGGTGGACACAGAATGTGCCAAGATGGCAGCAGTTTCATGTGGCACCAGCCATGCCAGCGCTGTAAGTACACCACTTCGGTGGATATTCAAAAACATGCTATAAAAAGCGCAGGGAGTCTGCTCGAGAGCGGAGAATAGCACAACATAAAAGTGATCAACATGTTTGTTTCTGTGACAGAACCACCGGCCCCTGCACCCAGAGCGGTCACACCAGAGGCCATCCCTCAGGAGGAAGACTTGAACATGGCTCGAACACGCCGCGGCACCAAACGTGGCGGTTCCACTCGTCGTGGAGCGGGCCGACCGCCGAAACGTCAGCGCATACAGGCAACTCAGCCGGAGCCGATGAATGCCATGCGTCAGGAGCCGGTGGCGCCACCCGCTCCGCCGGCAGATGCCAACTACCACCTGAAGTTTACATACGGCGTGAATGCTTGGCGACATTGGGTGCTGTTCAAAAATGCTCAGATCGAACGAAATGCCAAGCCGGGCTCTGGGAGAGTCAAACTGTTCAAGACGGACATTATGCAGTGTACAGCTGACGAACTGAACTTTTCTCTGTGTCTCTTTGTGAAGGAAGTTCGAAAGCCCAATGGGGATGAATACTCGCCAGACAGTATTTACTACTTAACACTTGGTAAGTGTCTTCTTCTTTTTTACTCAGTGGCAGATTTTTTTTTAGCTTGTTCATTTGTATCAGACAGATGGACAGAAAGATGGAAGCCAGAAAAAAACGGGAACAGTTTTGCTCTGTCATCAGCATATTCAGATTGCATATAAAAGGCCATGTTAGAAGTTGTTTGACACTTCTGTGGGTTTTTATTGTGGTTTCTTTTATTTTTTATGTCTGCTCTCTGAAAATGTAAGACAGTGGCGTGGACCAAAGTTTTCTATTTGTGATTTTGTTCTGCTTTTAGTGATAGTTTAGTTAATCTTGTTTTTCTCTGTGCACTTCTGAAGATCATCCATGTCCTTTAGTGGTCACGTCGATCCTGCAGATCCTGCAGGTGGCAGAAATAAAAACGTCTTATCATTCAGATCATTTACATGTTTGATCAGCTTGCTCTACTGCGAAGGTAGTTGCCTCGTATCGGATCATAGATGGGATGAGGGTCTTAGACTAAGTCAGAGCTGAGGGGAGATGGGTGTTGTACAAAGTAAAATGCATTGCGGGTCCTTTTGCTTGATGTGCCTGAATTACTACCTGTTTACTGTATTTGTTTGTGTGCAGGTATTCAGCAGTACCTGTTTGAAAATGGCCGTATTGACAACATTTTTGCAGACCTGTACTACGAAAGGTTCACAGAATGTTTGACAGAAATTCTTGCCAAGTGCCAGCCAAAATTCAATGCAGCAGGTATGGAAGTTGATGTCGGTCGCAGAATGAGACTCAGTTGCATGTAAACTCCTGCTGCCATCAACAACGAAACCCTGTCTGATGTTATGTCTGCACCACTGATCTATCTCTGGCTGCTGTTCTCTAATGTGCTCCACTCCTAGTTATAGCATGTAACTGCAAGCAGTTTTAGGGCATGATAGGTTAATAATGCTGAAGTTGTGTTTGTGTGTGGAAATTTAGATTCAAACAGAATTTAAAGTCAAATAGTTGCAAGTGTTTGGTCCATGTTCATGTGGTTAAAAATGTGTCAAAACTGAGGTGCCTTTGCCCAAGCCTGGAAAATTTGGGGAGGGGGGGGGTTTGGAAAGTTTGGGAATTTCATGCTGATCACAAACAGATACACTTCAGATGGGAACTTCGGAAAAGAAGTAGAAAAAAAAAGGTAGGAGGTCCAACAATCAGGACGTGGTTCAGAGCAGTATGTCATCTGCTGCATGCGGCAGTAGTCACTGTCCTCCAAATCGTGTATTTGCTGCTTACATTTTCCATCAGCAGCAAGCATTAACATGGTCTGGGAAGTTGGTGTATACATTTGGGAAAAGTGGGGGAATTTTGAAGTAAGAAGTCCTTTTGGTGCATAGAGAGCTACAGATAGGCAAGAGATCTTGGTAGGGGGAGAATTAATCCGGGGGCTGACTATCAATGGCTTTCAGCAGACAAGCAGGCACTGATCAGGGACTATTTAATTGCTGATGCTGGTAAAATGTTTCAGTTGTACGTGCCTGTAACCCCAGCCTGCATTGACTTTAACCCGCAGGTCAGATGGTGTGCCGCATCGAAGAGGAACACCTGTGGGAGTGCAAGCAGCTGGGCGCCCACTCCCCGTACGTGCTTCTCAACACCCTCATCTACTTCCACACCAAGTACTTCATGCTTAAGACGCCGGAGGATCACATGAAGTTGTCCTTTGCCCACATCCTCAAGTACTGGAAAAAGGGGCAGCCTGGCAAAGGGGGGCAACCCACGCGCAGCGTCTCGCTGCGCTACTACAGTGTCAGCACAGCAAAGAAAGGTCAGGGAGGCAAGAGGAAACCCCCACCCCCACCCCCACCCCTCCCCACCACTGTGATACTTCAGAATGTCCATGTTGATGGAAATGTTTCATCACTGCCTTAGAAAAGATGCAAAGAAAGGTCAGGGAGGCAAAAATACCCCCACACACACACACACACACACACATACCCACACACACACTCTGTAATACTTCAAAATGTCCGTGTTGATTGAACTGTTTCATCACTGCCCTAATTAGAGGTGCAAAGAAAGGTCAGGAAGGCACCCACCCCACCCCCACCCCCCACCCCCACCCGGCTAACATTTCATAGTGTGCCAGGCTAACTTCCAGTAGCGTGCCAGACTGATCTCAAGTTGTGTGCCAGGGCTGTTTGTTTTTGTAGTTTGTATGCAAGTTGGCTGCCATATTGACCTCATGCAGTCAAGGTATTTGAACACATTTTCTGTTCAGTGGTGTAATTTGAAAGTCAAATGTGGTTTGATTCTTTTGCGTCCAGATGGGTCTGCACCCACCAGCACAACAAAGAAAGGCAGCAAAGAAGGCATCCCAGTCTATGAGGTGACGGAAAATCAAGAAAATCCACTGAGGTGCCCTGTCAAGCTCTACGAGTTTTACCTGTCCAAATGGTCAGTTGAACCCTCAAATACTCGGTTTATCAGTCAGTGCAGTGAGCTTTGGCTGTCCCATGCTGTTTCCACTGTGCATTCATTGGTTCTATAGCTCACACATACATGTGCGTGTGCATGCGTGTCGGCACACACACACACACACACACACACACACACACACACACACACACACAGGCACACACATGTTGCTGGCAGTGGAGTTCCCCTGTGCCTTTTTGCAGCTTTTAGAAAATGCGGCAAGTACACAGAAACTAGGCAAATATGTACCGTTTTAGCTGACCATTTAAGATTTTTATATTTCATTTGGTATCAATTTATGTATATATGCCTGGTGTATGTCTGCATGTATGTCTGTTCATGCGCATCAGTTTGAATTAAAGAAATTGAAAGTATGTTCAGTTGTGCTGACAGTACACTTTGCGCCATGAATGAAAAAGTATGTTCAGTTGTGCTGACAGTACACTTTGTGTCATGAACGAAAAAGTATGTTCAGTTGTGCTGACAGTACACTTTGTGTCATGAATGAAAAAGTATATTCAATTGTGCTGACAGTACACTTTGCGCCATGAATGAAAAGGTATGTGCAGTTGTGCTGACAGTATACTTTGTGTCATGAACAAAATGCTGCAAATCACCACGTTGGAAATTCTTAGAATAAATTGCTTCCTGAGAGTCCACCCTCTTTCATGACATGCTGTTCAGACCCCGCTCTGAACGGTTCACATGTGAGCGAGCCCCTTGACAAAACAAAAACAAAACAGCAAGTCACACCCCTCTTCTAAGGCCACTCTTTGTTGATGTTCAGTGTTCAAGGTGGTCATTCATTAAGGGTCCCCCAGTCCCCCTCCCTCTTCTGGTGTTGGTTTATTTTTATCACTGGTAGTTTCAACAGTGGCCAGTTTTCCATCTCCTCCATCTCCCCACAGTGACTGTCTTTGTTCAGAGCCAAAGTGTTATCAACGCAGAATTACAGATGACATGCAGTGGGTGGTGAAACGATGGTACAACCAAGACAAGCTTGTACTGATGCTGGCTGTGAGCAAACTAATGTTCTGCCCTACTTGCTGCGTTTTCAGTCCTGAGAGCATCAAGAACAGGAGCGACATCTTCTACCCCGTGCCAGAACGCAGCTGTGTTCCCGACAGCCCCGTGTGGTACTCCACCATGCCCATCACTCTCGACGTCATGACCAAGATGTTGACTCGAATTCTGCTCGTCCGGGAGATCCAGGAGGCCCACCTGCACGCTCAGCCGATATACGTTTGATGGGTGGGCGGCATTGGTCTGTGTGCAATGGGTCCCCGTTTGTGTCACGATGCAGCGAACTACATCCAGCTTTGGCATGCATTGTGAACGCTTGTGACCAACACCTGCGACAGTGTATGTGGGCATGAGGCCTTTTTGCCACGTTGGTGAAACAGTCCTTTCTCGTTTTATGAAGAGGGGCGGCTACTGAGCCAGCTACAGTGTGGACTGTAGGTGATGTGGCAGTTCTGTCTCTTACCAATGGCATTGTGGTGGTGACCAAAACAATATGCAGGGTGTTTGATCCTTGTTTCTGCTCTCGTTCAGTCTGAGATGTGCTTTGTGCAGCAAACATTGAAGCACATTTTCATACTAAAGAAGGAGTGGGTTTACTTCATCTTCCAATTTCTTCTCGTGGACTCAAGAGTTTATGGTACTTGCACACTTAGAAAAACTTCTCTCGGAGGTGATCTTTGTGGAGTTACAAGAACAAGGCCATGGCAGATTTCAAAAAGATAAAGTAAGACCGTCTCTTTCAGACGTCACATCGAGTCGGAACAAGCGCGGGGGGGCTGTATGTAATTTAGTTACATTGTCTTTATGGGGATTTTTTTTCTGTGCGTGAAATGCAGGTTGCTATCCCTGGGAAAACCAAACTGCAACAAGGTCACATTAGCCACTTAATCTAAGGTTTGATTGTGTACACAATGTTCCAAGGGCAGCAATTTTCTACTTTCTGGGGTGGGTGAGAGGGGTCTCACCCAGGTGAGAGGGGTCTCACCCAGGGCCCACCACTCTCGGACTAAGAGAGATGGGGTTCCTACAGTCTTGGAAAATTTGGGGGATAGTGATGCCTCGAAACTCTGGGAAAAACGAACAGTTCAGCTGAGGTCTTTGAATGTTCGTGAATCGTGACTTGCACTTTCAAACTGATGTTAGTGACAACCCAAAGAATTCCAGACTGGCATAGAATAATTACTAGCCAGAACAGCTTCATGCTGTGTGTAAACTAGAAACATGAAATGGCAGTACTTACTTAGACCTCTGGACTGTGGAGGGTGTACATGCATCGCATGGGGTGAAGGATAGCTGAGTATGTCTGTAGTCTGTCAGATTTGGTCTGCGTTTGAGTCTGGGAGAGAAAGAGAAAAGGAAAGGAAGGAAAAAAAAGAGCCTTGAAAGTTGTGAATTTTTGTAACTGAAACGTTGGTAGGAACCCCTATGAGGCGTGAAGGAGGCTGCTGCTTGACTGGAGAGGCAAACGGGCAAACCTTTGGATTCGGATTCTGAATACAATTTCTCAACAACTTGACCGCACCGCCTCCCCAAAACCTGCATCGTTTGCTCCATGCTCATATTGCCGCTGCTTGTGTTGGTGACCAGCTTAGCCAGGGAGACTACCCCCCACTTCCCCCACCCCACCCCAATCAAAAGGAGATCCTTTTCTCTACAGTTCAGTTTGTCAGTGATATGTGGAATTTCGTTTTCCAGTGAGAGCGACTTGCTTTGCCAACAGTAATGCAAACTGGTCGTTTTAATGATCAGCCGGTGCTAACTGCATCTTTGTGGACATTTTTGTCTTTGCTTTGACGTCGCAGATGATGTACTTTGCTTTTCTTGTTCCAAGAGTTGTTGTTTTATGGTTCCAGTTACGAGTTGATTTCAGATTTTTTACACACAGCTGCTTGCTGAAATGTTTGCTTTTGCTAGCATAATGTACCATAGGCATCAAGTGATATTGAAACTGCTTGATGTTGCTGCCAGCTTGAATTTTTTGGGGTGGGTGGGAGGGGCTGTTTTATACCCATTTATTTGCTGTTCAGTCATTGCATGATGTAAAAAGTAACTGAAGCAAAAACTGTCTGTCTTAACTTCCCACTTCCCTTTCTGCGCACTTGATCCCAGATAAAATATTTGTTTGGCAGAGGAATGAAGGCTGGCCAAGAATGAACTACTCCTCTCACAACTCCTGTGTAACATGACTAACCCACTTCTTCTTTTTTCTTTTTTCTCATGAAATGAAAAACGGTACTGTTATCCTGTTGCTTCAGGTTGTTGTTTCATTGAGTTATGATGTTGACAGCAACAGTAACTTGCTTCCATAGGAAACTGAGCTGTGCTGAATTTGGTTCAGATGAAACCAAAGAAACAGAACAGGCAGCAAAAAAAAAAAGAGAAAGAATAAAAGAAAACAAAACAAGAAACAGTACAAAATTCATCATAATTTGTTTTCCTAATTGTTCTCCGGATCAAGTAGCCATGGTGTTCATTGTGTAGCTACCCCAGCTTGCAGCATTTGTATTGTAAAACATTGGCAGCAGAGTTGATGAGTTTCCCAAAAGGAAGAGTAAGCAGATTTCCCCCTTCTCAGCCCCCCCCCCCCCCCCCCAAAAAAAAAAATTCACATGCAAAGCTTTTATGTTTTGGGAATGCAGAAAGCTGTGTCCAGGTGTTCAACACTTGTAGGCTTGTACAGTTTGAGCTGTGACTCCCCCCCCCCCCCCCCCCACACACACACAGAATGTGGGATGTGGGTTCCCTGCTTTTTAGTGTGATAATCATTGGTGTAAATATGTGATACTTTAGTGAAATAACGCAGCTTTCATTAAAGTGTATTCATCATTTTATAACACAGCTAGATCTACTATGTGGATCAGGTTTTCATGTTATTTTGTTCAGCCACGCATATGTTTCCCCATCTTCCACTATTGTATGTTTGTGATGTGTAGGAGTTTTGTTTTTGTTTTTTGTTTTGATCATTTTTAAGCAGGGTATGGGGGTGGATTTGTAAGGCTATGTACAGCTTGATGTGAGGATTCAACAAATTCCCCCTTTTTGTTTTCTTCTTCCACAGAATACAATGGCAATGCATATGATACTTTGGCTCGTTTTGTGTGTCTTCTTTTCTTTTTTTTTACCGGTCACCAGAATATCAACTTCGAGGAGTTTTTGCTCTCTGCCCCCCCCCCCCCCCCCACTTCCATGTTTCCATTTTAGCCCTGTACCCATTCGCCTTCACAATGTTCGAACTCCCACCCTGTCCAACCCATGTGGTCCTGTGCCACCCACAGGAGAAGGGAGAGAACCTATGGTGTGTGAAGCTTATGCTAGTTATAGCCAGCGAAGTCGTAGAGTGACGTATCATAGACACAGGCGTAGTTCAGTGCAAATGAATCTTGGCCAGCAACCTCACACTTATCCCCCCAGCCCTGTCTCATCACCATAGCAATCAAACTGATCAAAATATACACTGGGATGTGTGTTCTAAATGATTTCTCAATCTTAATACAGGTAAACTAGTCTCACCATTTGGAGATCTATGCGCAATTGGCTATTGTGTAGGTGCCCATGCTGACTGTTGGTCTGCGCTGTGATTGGCTGCAACAGCACTCAGTATAGGGGACAGTCCTATGCTTTCTGCACCTGTTGCTTCCAGCCATGCCCCAGCCAAGCAAAGGGGACAGTCCTATGCTTTCAGCACCATTTGCTTCCAGCCGTGTCCCAGCCAAGCAAAGGGGACAGTCCTATGCTTTCGGCACCTGTTGCTTCCAGCCGTGTCCCAGCCAAGCAAAGGGGACAGTCCTATGCTTTCCGCTCCTGTTGCTTCCAGCCGTGTCCCAGCCAAGCAAAGGGGACAGTCCTATGCTTTCCGCACCTGTTGCTTCCAGCCGTGTCCCAGCCATGCAAAAGGGACAGTCCTATGCTTTCCGCACCTGTTGCTTCCAGCCGTGTCCCAGCCAAGCAAAGGGGGCAGTCCTATGCTTTCCACACCTGCTGCGTCTGGCCATGTCCCAGCCAAGCAAAGGGGACAGTCCTATGCTTTCCACACCTGCTGCATCTGGCCATGTCCCAGCCAAGCAAAGGGGACAGTTCTATGCTTTCCACACCTGCTGCGTCTGGCCATGTCCCAGCCAAGCAAAGGGGGCAGTCCTATGCTTTCCACACCTGCTGCGTCTGGCCATGTCCCAGCCAAGCGAAGGGGGCAGTCCTATGCTTTCCACACCTGCTGCGTCTGGCCATGTCCCAGCCAGGCAATGTTACTCTGGCTGCAACAGCACTTGATATAGGGGTGCTTTCCACACCTGTTGCTTCCAGCCATGCCCCAGCTAAGCAGTGTTACATTGGCTGCAACGGCACTCGATATAGGAACAGTCCCATGCTTTCCACACTTAACAGCACTCAATATAGGAACAGCCTATGCTTTCCACACCTGTTGCTTCCAGCCATGTCCCAGCCAAGCAGTGTTACACTGGCTACAACAACACTCGATACAGGAACAGTCCCATGCTTTCCACACTTAACAGCACTCGATATAGGAACAGCCCTATGCTTTCCACACCTGTTGCTTCCAGCCATGTCCCAGCCAAGCAGTGTTACACTGGCTACAACAGCACTCGATATAGGAACAGTCCCACGTTTTCCACACCTGTTGCTTCCAGCCATGCCCCAGCCAAGCAGTGTTATATTGGCTGCAACAGCACACCATAAAGGAACAGCCCTCCGCTTTTCACACTTGTTGCTTCCCACCATGTCCCAGCCAAACAATGTTACATAACATGGCTTTGATCTCACACACAGGGCCGCTCTACAAAAATCTTGATGTGGCATGTCGCCTATGGACCAACAGATTTTTATCGACTTGGATTAGTAGAAAGGAAGGAATCACCTTGTATTTTTGTAGCCATTTTGCTCTACACAGCATATCCCCACACCAACATAGCGTGCCCAGTGTCCTTCTCTGGGTTAGGACAGAATATTTGAGCGTGACAGTCTGCAGTTTGGTAGACCAGTGGATGCAAGCAGATCCTTTACTTGAGGGTACACTATTATCGAAAGGGAGGAACCAGCTTGTGTGCATCAGAGTGTCTGCACACTAACACAGCCACGCTTGTCAGGTGCTGTTAAGGCTGGGGGTTTAAAATCCAATTTTTAAAGATCTCAGATCTGAAATTCATATTTGGAGAGAAAGAAAAATTTGTATAAGAGATAAAAAGAAAGAAACAAACAAAAAAGGTTGACCCAAAATATTTCAAGTTTGTCCGTTACTTTTCTGTTCCAAGATCCAAACACAAAAAGGTTCAAACGAGTGCTTATTCATTTTGACACGGACACACAGTATGCACATTTTGGGGGGAAATTTCCTTTGTCAGGCCACAAAACAACACTTAACAGATAAACGGTTAAAAACAATGAAAAATGAGAGAGATCTTTCATTTTCTTGTTTTAGAAAATGTTTGGATCTTATTTTAGAACACTAGCAGTCATTCTGTTTCAGATTATTATTATTTTCTGATCCAAGTTTTGGCATGCTCTGTCCAATCTTAAATTTTGGTGCTATTCTGCACAGAGATGCAGTTTCTTCACCTTGTTCATTCTGCAGCCAACAAGAGTTAAGGTGGCCCCTGGACCCCAGCCTGCATTCACGTTTTTCACAGAAAGTGGCAAAGTAAGCACAGTGTGCTCGCTTTCTCCCTGCATTAGGATCAAACAGCTCCAGTGTGATGACAGTGTAAATGGGCAGATACTGATGCACGCAGGCTGATTCTTTAGTGTTGCTATTACTTGCTGGCATATGAAATTTGCAAGGTATAGAATCACTCCTTTCTCCTGTGGATTATGCAGAACTTTGGATGTGTAAACAAGTGAAGCTTAAAAATGATTCATTGATTGGCTACATGTTAGAGCCAATGTACTGGCAAAGATATCAGGTTTTTATGGATGAATAAAAACAGATATTATTTAAAAAATGGTTTGTTTTTGTCGTAACTCACACCCACATCATGTACAATAAAAACTTATTTAAAAAAAATCATTTCAAGGAAAATTTGTTGTCCCAAAAGGGACAACAACAACAATAATAAAAATTTAAAAAGCCAAACACTTGAACAGGAACATAATAATTACTGCTATACAGGGTTTGTGTTAACTGGTAATTTTCAGTACGTTCCTGATTAAGCATAAAATACCTGGAAGAAACTTTGCAATTGGTCAGATGTGCCTGCTGTTATTTTGTTTGACTAGTTCTTAAAAAACACACAATTATTTTGTGTTACCAGTTCTAAAAAAACAAGCAACAAATATATATTGTTTTAATGCAGCACAGTGAGAGAGTGTGTGTGTGTGTGTTTAAGACAGAGAAAGGGAACTGGGTGTGCGCTAGCAAAGCTCTAGCGGTCGTGCGGATGGGGTGAGCTGGTTTGGCCTAGTGGTAAGGCCTTAGGCTCTCCATTCTCTTCGAATGTTCTGGACATTGTCTTGAAGCTTTGCCTTAATGCAGGAGTCAGTCAGGTGGTGACAGTGTAACAATTGGTATGTAATACGCCCCCCCCCCCCCCCCCCCCCCCCCCCCCGCCCCCCATCCCACTCTACCCATCTCTCATAAGCCTTATGGTTTCTGTGGACATTAAGCACCATGTTTACTACAGATAGGTGTGTAGCTGACCAGTCACAGTGATTACCTGACTGGTTTCTGTGAACCTTTCAGTACCTTATAGATCAATGTCACACCAGTTTCAAAAAAACATCTAGCGCAATCACTGCTCTAGCCAAAAGCCGCTTCCAGCTGCCCCAATAATGGCTGCTGGTAGCGCACAAAAGCAACGTTTCAGTGTTGCTTTACGTCCACAGAAACCATTAAGCTTATTATGGCTGGGGAGCCCAGGACGGCCACCCTGACTTTCACAGTACAGCGCCTGAGCTCTGTTAAGCAACTGAGTACTTTATTACAGATCAAATGAAAAGCTGACCACAAACCAGTGGTGTAGCCTATCACATCAGTTTATTTTGACAAGCATCAAAAGTTGACCACAAACCAGTGGTGTAACCTATCACAATAATTTATTTTGACAAGCACAAGCAAAATTAGCTTGTGTGCCACAATAACTGTATAATAAAGTAGAATCCTTTTTGTTCTCTTTCTACTTCTTTTTTTTGGGGGGGGGGGGAGGGGGGGTGGCCTTATACATAACTCTGTGCAAATGACAAAATACAAAATAGTCAATACATGTGGTCAATTTAACTTTGAAGATCTGTTTACTTCATATTTGTGCACACACTTGCATGGTCCACAAAAATGTTTACCTTTCTATTGGCATGCATGACACAGTTGCATAACCAGCAACTGTACACAACGATCTTCTGTAGATAAACTGCTGCAACCTCTGCTCCAGGCTTATCAACTTCTCTGATCTAATATGTTGCAGAGGCATCAAAGTAAGCTATATATAGAGAGAGAGAGCGAGAGAGAGAGAGAGGCATCAAGACAATACATGAATAAAACTTGGGTTCAGTTCATTGAGTTTTGAACTGCTGGTGGAGTACAAATACCGCAATATTTGACAAAAATCAACAGAGCTCAGGAGCTGTGTGAAAGTGGAGGTTGCTGTCCTGGGCTCCCCACTCCTAATAGTCTCTGCAAAGCAACATTGAACTTGAAGAAAAATAACAAAACATGAAAGTGAAAGCAAAGAAGGTGTGTGTGTGTGTGTGTAGGGAGGGGTGGGGGGGTAATTTAACAAAACCAAAGTTGAGGCCAATCAGACCAGGTTAACTCCATTTTCTCATGCAGTGTCTCACACATACACACACACAACCAATATTTCTATTATTATTACTTTTCCAATAGGCGACACCACTGTGTGCTACCCCATGGGTAAAGTATGTTTTACACACACCAGAACATCAAAGCATGCATATAGAGAGAGTGAGATACAGACACACAGTTAACTTTACTGAAGAACACAATTTTACCAATTTATATAAAAAAATAAAAAATAAACCATACACTTTGTTTATAAAAATCAGTACTGTAGACATTGGGCCGGCATTACCTCTCCACCTCACAAAGACCGTTTTTTTTTTTTAAATGAGCTACAGGTGGCATCCCTTACGCGCTCATTTGTAAGTAAGTTTTGAAAAGGTTGCCGGGACAAAAACCAAAAAAAGATACCGCAAGTGGAAGAACAGTTAGTTCCCTTGAGTAGTCTTCGTTCTCAGAGTTAGAAAGAGTCTGACATCAAAACTTTCTGCTTGTTTACACTGTGAAAACAAGCCAAAAACACTACCTTTGAGAAATTTATTAACTGCACGCTTACCAGCAGGCTGTTCTTGAATTGCCCGATCATATAGCTGGTGATGAAAGGTTGTTGAAATTATCCGATTTTTGGTTTAAGCTTCAGTGCTTGCTCAGATCTCGAGGAAGGAGAATGCTTGAAAACTAACGACAGTGCTCGCTGGAATCAGATTCAGAGGGACTCTCCAACTTCCGAGCTAGAAACTGCATCAGCCATTGAAGGTCATTATTAATTACTACGAACTTTTGATGGCATATGTACCAGACACCAACACCACCTCTCTCTCTCCTCCTCCTCTATAAATATATATTGTTACTATTGACAGATTGAGACAGTGAGAGGTCGTGCAGGAGCATTGTAACTACTGATTCTGTCTACTGCATGGAATGGGATGTATGTATGACCCCAAAAAATATCAGGATCCATGTGCCGTATATGTATACAATTACAAAACGGAGATGTACATGCATACAGTACTTTCGTTGCTGGGAGTTGAAAAGAATCTGCTTGACACTGCTAGTACTAGTACTAATAGTTTTACCATTCCACTCACCATGTACTTTTGATAACTTATGCCTTCAGCAACGGAGAAGCATCAGCCCAGCTGTCAGTGTTAATCAACTCTGTGAACATAGTCCATTTTATTATTTATTATTTCAGTAAACTTACCACAGGTGTCAGTTGTAATATTATATAGATGATGAAATTGAAATAATAAACTTTTTGTATTTTTATATAAAGTGAGGCAGGTGCATTCCTTTTACAGTTACACTGATACACAGTGATAGTGATACTTTCACTGATGAATTTTTTTCTGAGCTGTGATTTTCTGATGCTTTCTTTTCGTTGTTACTTTTGTAATGATGCAAGAGCATTTTAAGGAACATTTTGACAACAAAATCTTTCTTCCTTTGATACAAAAACTACTGACACTTTGCATGACATATGTTATTGTTAGGGTGATCATCTCTTTTTTTAAATTTTCTCTTTGACGATGGTGCATTGCCTTTAGACTTAAGTGGTGATTATAATATGTTATACAAATGTAGCATACTGTACATTCTCATAGATCATTCTTAATGATAATAGTCTTGTACTGTGACTTTGATGTACATAGCATAATGTGAGTGTGATCCTGGTTTTTCTTCTTTTTGGACAGTGGTGTAATAATAATAACATGCAATAATACAGTGATCATCTGACAGTGATACATGACATGTATTTTAATTTTGATAAACCACACACACACACACATGCACACACACACGCATGCATGCACACATGCACACACACACACACACATACACATATTACTAGTACTGCCACTGCTATTGCTTTGTCTTTTGTTGCAGTTGGTGGGATGAGACAAAACTAGATGATGAACATACCTCAAGTTGCAGTTGCAACTCTTGCACTGCTACTGGTCTGCAGCATTACTGGAACATCTGCCAAAAAACGTATGTAAACTGTCACATCTATTATATCCCTGACACAATTGCTCATACCCCATGCATTTACTATTATATAATATCTGAGATATATAATGCAAAAACAAGTCCAGGTCTGTATGACAAAATGCATTTTAATTAAAGGCTTTGAGCAGTCTGTGTCTCACTCAGTCTCTGTATCTCAGATATTGATTATTGGGGTGAGAAGTCAGTTGTCAGAACATATCAACTTGACAGCTCAGCCAGGTCAGGGTGGATGACATCAAACGAGGTCAGTGGTAGTTCTCTGCGTACATCAGTTTCCAGCCATATTACTACTTTCCTGCCATTCATTTGCATATGGAATGGACCACACTTCCCAGATCAGCATAATGTCATGAAAGGCAATGCAGAAAACTCTGACTTGTTTTTTTCGTAATCATGATGATAAATCTGAACCAGGTCCTTCCACTAGCTCTAAGCCGGTTGACAATAGGCCGTCTACTGAAGAAGGTAAGCAAACCAGCCAGGAATCTGCAATCACCAGCAAACGGCCAAGATCCAACCAGACACCAGTGAAAAATGTTCATTGCCATGGTGGGTCCCAAATTTGAGGATATTGAAAGTAGTGCTGTTATCCATCGAGCTTGCACAGAATTCTGCGGTAGTCACAAGAGGCTGAATTTTAACTACACAAGTGCAGGATTGCTCTTTAAAAAAAATCTCTATCAGTACATGTAGCCTCTTGTTTGGTTGTACTCATTTGTTTCAAGACACTGCATTAGCTGTACGCAAGTTCTAAAAAGTGTTTACAACCCCTGTGACTGATAATCTCAAAAGGATGGCTGATCATCTGGGATTCAAGTGTTCAGTCTGTAAAATATATTTAACATTACACCTTTTTCCTTCCTCAGTCGCTTTTTGTACAAGTCAATCAGACCCCAGACTCCTCCATGACTGTTGCTGTGTGCTGAGGGTAATCCAGACTGCTAAACAGTGTTTCAGATGCTGTTATTTCTGTACACAATGGATGCGGCATCTGTGAGGAGCAACCTGTTGTTATACTTATATATATATAGCCACTGCATGGTTTTGCAGTGAAACTTCAACTAATGCCTGTCTGGAGTACTCCTGCTTCTGCTTTGGACTTGTAGCACTTTCCTGTAGATTGCTAGCATTCCTCGGCTAAAAACCTGAGATTCACCCAGTATTGGGTGAGACGGTAGCCTGTAAACGTTCCAGGTGTGTGAGAAGTGTTCTCAGCATTCCTGAAAAACCCAAGGCAGTTGTTGGGATGATTACTAACATTTCCATGTGCATCAATACATATGATTATGAATGTATGTTGCAGGCTGCAAGTACGACAAGAAAGGTGCAGAGTGGTCGGCTTGTGACCCTGTGCTGCACGTGCGAAGCAAGTCTGTGCCCTTGCGCAAAGGGAAGAATGGATGCCCAGAGACGAAAACCATGACGCGACCATGCAAAGCTGGCGTTGAGATAAATGGTCAGCTTTGAGGCTTTCTTCCGTACATTTGAAATGGTCACTAACATAAAGTGTGCAGGAGATAAGGCTGGATATCACTGAGATAAATGGTCAGCTTTGAGGCTTTCGTCCGTACATTTGAAATGGTCACTAACGTAAAGTGTGCTGCAGATGAGGCTGGTTTCTCATTCATTTTTGTTTCATACATGCGTGTTTGCCTTTCTTTGTAATTCAGTCAAGCCGGGTTATATAAAATTAAAATAAAATTGGGTGGAGGTAAGCTATTTAGTTGTTATTGTATTATATATATACAGTATGCGGACTTACAGTGTGTGCATAGCTAATAATAATAATAATAATAAATAACTTTTGTATAGCACTATTCTCTATTGTACACAAACTCACTGCGCTTTAGAACCGCTATAAGTTTTGTTTTTCATTTGTTGTATGTTCGTTACATTTTG
>JABMCL010000323.1:260000-270000 GCA_018857735.1 Alviniconcha marisindica
ATATACCAGGTGAACCTCAGAAAGTTCAGCTGTTGAATGCTACAACAACAACAACAACAACAACAACAACAGTTGAACCTGACAGCAGCAGTAACGCGATGTTGACAGCGTTTCCTGTCTCTGTCCAGACAAAATCTACACAGTGCGCTACAACAGCTGAACCTGACAGCAGCAGTAACGCGATGTTGACAGCGTTTCCTGTCTCTGTCCAGACAAAATCTACACAGTGCGCTACAACAGCTGAACCTGACAGCAGCAGTAACGCGATGTTGACAGCGTTTCCTGTCTCTGTCCAGACAAAATCTACACAGTGCGCTACATGCAGCTGAACCACCTGAGCAAGGACGCCAAACCCAAGTTTGTCATGATCAACACCACAGAGTCGTCCCTGCTGGTGGAAAATCTCATGCCGTACACCAGGTTTGAGTTTGCTGTGCGCGTGTCACAAGGTTCTGCCCGAAGTGTTTGGAGCATGGCTGTCACAAGCACTACCTTTGCCTCTGGTAGGTGTGTGTGTGTGCGTGTGTGCGTGCGTGCGTGCACGCGCGTTTGTGTGTGTGTGTGTGTGAGAGAGAGAGAGAGAGAGAGAGAACATGTGTCTGTGTTTGTGGGTCAGTTTTGTTGTTGTTTATGTGTGTGAGTGCATGTGTGTGTGTATGTGATTGGTGGATGTGTAATCTCTGTAATGTATGATTTATGTGACATGACTATAATTATGAGAAATTGCTTCTCAGATTCTCTATCCACATTGATTTTGTGAAACAAAAATAATAATTGCAGCTCCGTCCTCTAAGCCAGCTGAATTCACGGCTGATATTGAACAGTCTGATCCAACCACAGTCAAGCTTACATGGCAGCCACCTGAGGAGCCAAATGGACCAATCACAGGTTGGCTTATTTGGACTGAAGTTTTCTTTTCATCAAAATAGAAAAGAATCGGTTGATCTAAATTTTTCTTTCATTTTTGTGTGTGTTCTTTTTTTCTTTTTTTCTCTCTTTCTGTTTGTCTATCTTTCTTGTTTTATTGTTTTTTGTTTGTTTGTTTGTTTCTGTCTGTCTTTCTTTCTTACTGTTATGCACTTACATCTCAAATGAGTGCAACAAAATATGAGTCAAAGTCTTGTTGCATCTGTTATCATGTTAATCAGGACAGCACAATGATCTGGACAGTTTAAAATGATCTGCTTTTGCCATGACAGCCAAAGGACATAAATCGTGCAATTCATGGGTTCTCAGTGACTATTATCTATTCATGACTCCAGTAGCAAAAAGGGAGCTCTGCGTGATTAAAAGATTTTCTGTATTTACAGGTTATGTCATATTCTACTCCAAAGACCCAATATTGCCAGATGCAGCATGGGCCACATCTGTCATCAAGGGCAACCGCTTATCCACCATGATAAAAGACCTTGACCCCAACAGTGCCTACTTCTTCAAAATTCAGGCTCGGAACAAAGAGGGGGTTGGTCCCACAACCACGCCGGTCGCTGTCACTGTACCTGACGGTGAGTGGCGTGAATAGCATGTATGGTTGCATGCTCACTTTGGTTGTTGTTTGGAAGGTTAGTCGAATGGATAAAGTCAGTAGTTACTTGTTTTGCCTTGAAGGTTATTCTCAGTGTTAAGTGAAATGAACAAATTGGATAGTTGCTCTTTTGCGTCAGTTAGTGTTCAGAGGATTAGTGGGTTAAATAAGTTGATAGTTACTTGAGGATGGACCTCAGGTGGAGTTTATGTCCCTTGTATTTACCCGCATGCCAGGTGGGAGTTACCGTAGGCAACTCAGGCCTTTGTTGTTGTGTTTGTGTGGCATCTTTCAAGCGCTAATAGATTCCCTTGTGTGTTGATAGTTACATGTTTTGCATTGGTTGCTGTTCCTGATGATGAGTTGAATGACTAGATTTAAAAGTCACTTCTTTGCTTCGGTCACTGTTCCTGGGATGAGTGGAGCAAGTAAGTAGGTGCTAAATTCTTTTCTTCAGTGTAATTAATGTCTCTCTCTCTCTCTTTCTTTCACTCTCTCTCTTTTCTTCTTTTTCTTTTTCTTTTGGGCACTATGTGTTGTTTTGGACAAAACCATATGCTTGATGGCCTGGCATCTGTCACACAGCTATGTGGTCCTTTGAAGGAAGTCTGTGGAGTGTACCCCAGTTGGGACTAGGCAAGAGACTTCATGTGAACCTATTTTTCCTCTGCATCCATGTTTGGTTCTGTCCCAGGTGGCCAGTCAGATGGTTTAAATGAAGGCTGTGTTCCTCAGAAAGTCCTCCGTGTTGCCCCTAAAGCTGTTCTTGTAGCGTTGCTCCATGGGGCCACTGCTGCGCTCCTGCCTCTTTAAAAAGGGGGGCAGAAGTGTAGAACATGCTCCACGGACTGGGGTCCTGTTTGGCATGAGCAGTGCTCAGCAGGATTAATGTGTGAATGAAAACGAATCAGTTTGAGAAACAAATGTTGTCTGCGTGGAACTTGAAGGGCTGCCGTGAAGACAGCGCACTAAAGGCAGAACAAATGGACAGAATGGAGAAGAGAGCTGTGGGAAAGAGAGGGGAGTGTCCCTGCTGCCCTGGCAAACTTTGACAGAAATTGTGTGATACACTCTTTGATAGACAGGAATGAAGAACAGAATGCTGCAGTTGATCTTTGTTTTCGAAAGGCTGTTGACTCAGATTTTTTTTAGCAGGTGCGTTTGAGCGACTCAGAAATTTTTAAGCAGCTGTTTGAGCGGTTATGAACAAAAGCCTTTGCACTGACATTTTCTTAACCAACTTTTCTCTCTCCATCAGTGCTGCCGTCTGTGCCTCGCAACTTCACCTCTGTCGGTCTGGACCACAACCCCAGCGCCGTCATGTTGAGATGGCAGCAGCCAGAGAAAATCCTTGAGCCCATCACAGGTCTGTGCACTGCTGGGTGCATGTCTGCTGTGCAAACACGGCATACGCTCCGCAATCAAGGGGTGGGGGGATGGGACTTTGAGGGAGGGTGAGTGGGGGGGGGCATGGGGTGGAGGGGGACATATTAAAGCAAAAGGCTGATCTAGCTCAAGAGCTGTGTGAAAGTCGAGGTAGCCGTCCTAATAGTCCGTAGAGTCTGTGTTGGTGTAAAGTAACACTGAACTCAAACTCGTGCAGAAGGCTGTTTTCATTGTATGACTAGTTGAAGCGATCATCCTGAGGTGACCCTATGTGGTTGACTGGACATGAAAATCCAAGAACTAACTAAATAATTCACTTGAAGTGGCATCAAAACAGCACAATTTCTGTGTGCTGCTAGGCCTGTGCATCCTGATTTGTCGGAGAGATCCTGGAAGGGATGAAGATCCCAACAGGAGGTGGCCAGGCATCTTACCGCTGGGCCAGATGGCCTCTCAGCCGTATTTGTAAGGTTACAACAGATCTGAGATGTGTTACGGTAGGAGTGTGTTACTATAGGTTGTGTAACACTCTACAATGTGTTTTGGCAATATTAATAATAATTGAAGTATTTGTAAAGCACAAAATCTTTTCCATAGACTATTCTAAGTGCATACACACGCACACATATACACACACATGCACACACGCGCACACACGCATGCACACACATACACGCACAGGCACCACACACACACATGCACAGGCATTCTGACTATACAAAGCTTAATTCACACAGCTTAAAACTTCTGCACGCAGAAGAGAGACATTAGAAGTACAACAGCTTATGCGATATTATATAACTGGTTTGTGTGACATGCAGATTGTAGATCATTTGTGCAGCAAAATTAATTAACTAGCTCTTTCAGTTGCGGACATATGCATAGCCGCTCATCTCTCATGCAATTTATTTTTTTTAAACAATGGGACTTCAGCATTTTTCAACAGATTGTTCTAAACATTTTGATGTGATTTCTTTGATTCTAGATTTTGTGTGTGTTAACTTACACAGACATGATTTTTCAACGCAGAGCGATGCTGTTTATTTAGACGTGCCTGTGTTTCCGTATGCGCATGGACCAGCTTAACCAGAGCTAATTATCCGTGAAGGCAGAGTTGGGAGCAGAGCGCTGCGACTGAAAGAGTTGATGCTCTGCAACAGGTTACGTGATTTTCTACACGGACGACCCCAACTTGCCCGACCAGTCGTGGGTGGTGCACGGCGTCAAGGGAGACCACCTCAACAACACCATCACAGATCTGCGGCCCAACGCCAGGTACTTCTTCAAACTTCAGGCCAAGAACAAGGCCGGCTTCGGTCCGCCCACCAACCCCATCTCGCACGTTCTGCCAGATGGTGAGGGGATTTGTAGCATTTAAAAATAATAATTTTTGAATGGAAGAAGAAATCTTGAATCTGTCTGTCTGTCTGCCTGCCTGCCTGCCTGCCTGTCTGCTTGTCTGTCTGTCTGTCTGTCTGTCTGTCTGCTTGTCTGTCTGTCTGTCTGTCTGCTTGTCTGTCTGTCTGTCTGTTTGTCTGTCCATCTGCTGACCTCTCTCTGCCTCTCTCTTTTCCCCCTCCAAAGTCTTGCAGAGTTGAATAATGATGACTTTCCCCTCCACCTCTTCTCTCCCTCCACCTCCTCCCCCTCCCCCACCCCCACCCCCTTGTTGTGCTGGCACTGTGCAGTTCAGTTTTTTTCTTCTGCAGCAGGTGGTTGTAAAGGTGTGTGCCTATCTATGTGCATGTTTGTCACCAGTGGCCCCCTCTGTTCCGCGAGAGGTGAAGGTGTGTGCCTATCTATGTGTATGTTTGTCACCAGTGGCCCCCTCTGTTCCGCGAGAGGTGAAGGTATGTGCCTATCTATGTGTATGTTTGTCACCAGTGGCCCCCTCTCTTCCGCAAGAGGTGATAGTGTGTACCGATCTATCTGTATGTCACCAGTGGCCCCCTCTGTTCCACTAGAAGTGAAGGTGTGTGCCTGTCTATCTGTATGTCTGTCACCAGTGGCCCCCTCTGTTCTGCGAGAGGTGAAGGTGTGTACCTGTCTATCTGTATGTCTGTCACCAGTGGCCCCCTCTGTTCTGCGAGAGGTGAAGGTGTGTACCGATCTATCTGTATGTCTGTCACCAGTGGCCCCCTCTGTTCCACGAGAGGTGAAGGTGTGTACCTGTCTATCTGTATGTCTGTCACCAGTGGCCCCCTCTGTTCCACAAGAGGTGATGGTGTGTACCAATCTATCTGTATGTCACCAGTGGCCCCCTCTGTTCCGCGAGAGGTGAAGGTGTGTGCCTATCTATCTGTTTGTCACCAGTGGCCCCCTCTGTACCTTGAGAGGTGAAGGTGTGTGCCTGTCTATCTGTATGTCTGTCACCAGTGGCCCCCTCTGTTCTGCTAGAGGTGAAGGTGTGTACCGATCTATCTGTATGTCACCAGTGGCCCCCTCTGTTCCGTGAGAAGTGAAGGTGTGTGCCTGTCTATCTGTATGTCTGTCACCAGTGGCCCCCTCTGTTCTGCTAGAGGTGAAGGTGTGTACCGATCTATCTGTATGTCTGTCACCAGTGGCCCCCTCTGTTCCGCGAGAAGTGAAGGTGTGTGCCTGTCTATCTGTATGTTTGTCACCAGTGGCCCCCTCTGTTCCACAAGAGGTGAGGGTGTGTGCCTATCTATCTGTATGTTTGTCACCAGTGGCCCCTTCTGTTCCTTGAGAGGTGAAGGTGTGTGCCTATCTGTCTGTACGTTTGTCATCAGTGGCCCTCTCCGTTCCGCGAGAGGTGAAGGTATGTGCTTATCTGTCTGTATGTCTGTCACCAGTGGCCCCTTCTGTTCCGCGAGAGGTGAAGGTGACGCAGTCAGAGCAGCTTCCTGGAGCTGTGGTCATCACATGGGAGCCACCTCTTCACATGGAAGAACCTATCATAGGTCGGTTGGGTGGGAGTGTGTTAGGTGTGTGTGTGTGTGTGTGTGTGTGTGTGTGTGCACAAGCATAGTTATATTCAAGTAGGTGCATGGTGTCACATACTTCTGTGCACGCAGGTGTGTGTGTGTGTGTGTGTGCGTGTGCGTGCGCACTCATGGTGTTTGAGTGTGTGTTTGTGTGTGTGTGTGTGAAGTCAAATCAGGTCAAAAAACTTTAATCATCCCTTACAGGGCAAGTCGATTTAACTAATATAAGGCTCATTAATTTAAGAACATACAAAGGACACCAAAACATTTGTGTTTACAATTTATGAGTGTGTGTGTGTGTTTGCTCATGGTGTGTGTGTATTTGTGTGTGCTGGTGGTGTGAGTGTGTGTGTGTGTGTGTGTGGTGCTCATGGTGCGTGTATGCGTGTGTGCATGCATATGTGATTGCTTGAAACCATAAACACCTCACCATGACACCAGGTTTCATTTTCCATTAGTATGATTCTCACAGTAACACATTTCTCAAAGTGGGGAAGGGGGGGGAGGTGGGGGGGAATTGAAGATCTAGTTTAAGCGTCTCTTTACTCTTCATGACTGTGTGTGTTTTTCTACACAGGCTACATCGTGCTGTACAGTGAGGAAAGCAAGTCCTTGCAGTGGTCGGCGGAAGGTATTCAGGGCGAGAAAAAGAAGTCGCTCACTTTGCGCCGACTCCGCCCCAACACCGTTTACAATATCAAAGTCCAAGCGCGCACGGAGAAGCGATTTGGACCAGCATCACACATCGTTCGCTACACAACACCTGGGGGTCAGTCCGTGATCAGCCGTTGTTGTTTCGTATTTTAATCTTTATGTACACAGAGTTTCTGTCTTGCTATGGTTTTAATTCTTGAACGAATGCAAGGTTTTTAATATATATTTTTACTCTTACTACTAACACTTCCCTCTGTCAGATGAGATTGTCAGAAGCTCCAGCGTTCATGGAAGGGAAATGAAGACAAATTCTCAAAATTAAACATTTTTGGTGCTACAGTAGTTAGGAGTGCTATGCCAGAGTTTGAGCAATCATTTTCTTCAGGTCAGATGTGGAATTGATGGTGCGTGAAACTCCAAATTGTCTTATTTTCAAATACAGCCAGATATTTTCTGGGGATTTCATGTCTGTGTCAGCTCTTTCCTTATTCCTTTTGTTATGTTTTATTGCCCATGAAATGATTCATGATGCCTCAACACCTAGGAAATATAGTTTTTGGAGAAGTGTTTTGCTAAAAAAAACACTAAAAAAAACAGGGAAGAGATTGTCTCTCAGCCCATCCAAACAATATTGACTGTTTGTATTATCTTTGAGTATTAGCAGTGTTTTTTTTTAATTTTCTTTGAGTGTTAGCAATGGTTCTTTGTTTGTATTTTCTTTGAATATTTGTAGTGGGTCTTTGTATTTTCTTTGAGTGTTAGCAGTGTTTCTTTCTATTTTCTTTGGGTGTTAGCAGTGGTTCTTTATTTGTATTTTCTTTGAGTGTTAGCAGTGGTTCTTTGTATTTTCTTTGAGTGTTAGCAGTGGTTCTTTGTATTTTCTTTGAGTGTTAGCAGTGGTTCTTTATTTGTATTTTCTTTGAATGTTAGCAATGGTTCTCTATTTGTATTTTCTTTGAGTATTAGCAGGAGTTTTTGTTTGTATTTTCTTTGAGTTTTGGTAGTTATTCTTTAGTTGTATTTTTTTTAAATGTTAGCAGTGGTTCTTCACTAGAGCGTATTACATATATGAATGGCAAATCCTAACTAAAATCCTGACGTGGGGGAGAGCGGATGTATATGTTGTAGACCTTGCAGTATCATACTTTCTCAAGTTTTTGTTGCCTGTTTGAATCACAAACTTTCATCAGGGATTTTATTTTTTTATTAAATCAGCTTCACATGCAAAAATGGCCTATTCCTCCCTCTGCAGACATGATGGAGGAACTCAAGTCTCCAACTGACCTCAAAGTCATCATTTTATCCTCCACATCTGCCATCATGAGCTGGCGCGATCCGATGCACGGCATCCGCTACGCGGACGGTAGCACAGACGGCTCCACCTATACGGTGCGCTACGGAGTACGCCTGAACAGCAGCCACGTGTCCAACTACACCTACCTCAGCCCCCCCTACTTCCCCAGCCTCTACCTGGTGGACCTCACTCCCAACACTGAGTACGAGTTCTCTGTGCGTCGCAGCCGTGGGGACCGTCACAGCGCCTGGAGCGTACCTGTGTACAATAAGACTCTGGAGGCCGGTCAGTGTAATGCATGGTTTCATTGGCTGGTGGGAGACTCAATAAACATGCTGGATCCGATTTGGAAGCATTTTGGTTATGGCCGCTTATGGCTGTTATGGCCAGTGAACAGCCAGAATCAAGCCAGATTGTGAATGGCTGATCCAACTTCCTGCATCCAGTTTGGTTCTGTTCTTCCAAAGAAGGCCAGGATCATATTGTGCAGAACTGATCCAGATCCAATCTGGATGGCCGGGTGAGGTTTTGGGCAAACACATCTTGTCTGGAAGCAAGCCAGTGTGCAAGACTTATCAGGCCCGGTCTGGCATAATGCAACAGGCTTGCTACTAATTTCCACTTTCAGACTCTGTTGCGTTCTGCCACAGATGGCCCAGATCATATTGTGCAAAACCAGCCCAGATCTGATTGGGTTCTGGCTGACTATGTCAGGTTTGGGCCAGATGGATCTGGTCCAGAAGCAAGTCGATGGGCAAGAATCATCTGGCCTGCTTCTGGCCAAGGCTTTTGAGCCAATCCGGATCAGATGCGGATTGGATCTGGCATGCTTACTGGTGAGGCCGGCCAGTGTGATGTTTGGTTTCTTTGGGTGATTGGAGAGTTTGGTCAGTGTAATGTTTGGTTTCTTTTGACATGACACTGTAAACTGGTACATGGTTATATGGAGGACACAGAACTTGTGCCAAGATGGCAGCACTTTCATGCGGCACCAGCATTGCAGCAACCAAACAGCGCTGTCAGTACTCTACTTTGGTGGATATTAAAAATTGCACTGTAAAAAGGATACAGTTACTCATTGAGAATCACATGTGACATGAGCACAGTGAGTCTGCCTGAGAACAGAGAATAGGACTATATAAAATAGATCAATAATGATAATAATAATGCTTTGGTGCTTCCTTACCACCAGATTTTTTCTTTTTTCTTTTCCAAAGGCCCTAAACTGAACACTGCGTATTCTGGTATGTTATGTTACGGTGTGTTGTTTTGTAATGCTGTAGCACCAGGCAGTGTGCCAGATGTGCCATTTCTTGGTGTGTTCTGTTACATTATAGTGTGTTTTGTGTTGCTGTAGTGCCAAGTGATGTGCCAGGTGTCATCTCTTGCCAAGTTCTGTTACGTTATGGTGTGTTGTTTTGTGTTCCTGTAGCGCCAAGTGATGTGCTGTGTGCCATCTCTTGCTGTGTTCTGTTACATTGTGTTGTGTTGTTTTGTGTTGCTGTAGCGCCAAGTGATGTGTCAGGTGTGCCGTCTCTTGGTGTGTTCTGTTACATTGTAGTGTGTTTTGTGTTGCTGTAGCGTCAAGTGATGCGCCAGATGTGCCGTGTGTCATCTCTTGGTGTGTTCTGTTACATCACAGTGCGTTGTTTTGTGTTGCTGTAGCGCCAGGCACAGCCCCAGTGAATGTGAGCGTGAACCTGGCCGAGGACGACCCCACTGTGGCCAGAATCACTTGGAGCCCTCCTCTCATGCCCAACGGAGTCATCACTGGTGAGGGACGCTGTCCTTTTATACTCCACGTGCCTTTCTTTAACTGCCCCACAGTGTATCAGCTTACATACCTTGTAAATGAAGTGGAGTCTCTCGCTGCCTGTCTGTGGATTACTATCCCAACTCAAATAAAGTCATGCAATTCACTTATCAGCTTCAAAACAGCTGTTGTCTTATTTATGCACAGGTTATTTGGTGTTACACACTCACCACCTGTTGTCTCATTTATGCACAGGTTATTTGGTGTTACACACTCACCACCTGTTGTCTCATTTATGCACAGGTTATTTGGTGTTACACACTCACCACCTGTTGTCTCATTTATGCACAGGTTATTTGGTGTTACACACTCACCACCTGTTGTCTCATTTATGCACAGGTTATTTGGTGTTACACACTCACCACCTGTTGTCTCATTTATGC
>JABMCL010000323.1:275000-280000 GCA_018857735.1 Alviniconcha marisindica
AATCTTCCAAGCACCGAACAAGCTGTAAAAACTCAACCAAAACAAGATAAGTCTTTTTCTTTCATTTTTCATCATTTTTGACCGTTTATCTGTTAAGTGTCGTTTTGTGGCTTGATAAAAGGGGATTTCCCCCAAAATTTGCATACTTTTAAACCTTTTCGTGTTTGGATCTAAAAGCGAAAGAAAAACTTCTAATGTTCAGTCGTTGTTGTTTTTGTTTGGTCTCATCCTTCTGTGTGATGATCATAAATGTTTCAACAGCTTTACCTTTCTTGACTCACATGAAAACTGTTAGTCTACTGAATGATCCACGTTTAGCTGTTTGCACAGCTGTACAGTTGGCTGGCCTGGTGTGTCATAAACTTTCAGGGTGCGTCACAGTTTTCTTGGAAACTATAAATGTGATTAATGTCAAATATTTCATCACAATAATACAACTGGTACTCGCTGAGCTTTATCTGTCCATATGACTTTCAGTGACCTTGACTGTAACTTAAGGTCACAGCAACATCAGGTTAACTAGAAATGTTACAGTCTCACCTGATTAAGTTAATACTTTGTACAATTGTTAGTTATATTACGAATATATACTACTTTTTAAATTAATTTTAAAAAATGAATTTCACATTTCACATTTTCTTCTTTTTTTCTTTTACTGATTTGACAAAAACTTTTACATATACATCAAGTTGAAGCAAGGTCTTTTTTAAACTGCAAACCTGGTATGAATTGGTCAACCAATTCATACCAGGTTTGAAGACCTTGACCTTGTTTCAAGGTTACAGGCATGTTAAAAACATGAACTGCAAATGGGATTTTTTTCAGGTCTGATTGAGTCTGGTGCAACTGTTGTATGGTTGTTAGATACATTGCAAAGACCATGCACAGCGTGCTTTGCGCAAAGCTGGTGTGTGCTGGAGGTAGATAATTAAGATGCTGTTTTTCAGTTGAATGTGAACTTTTTTGAGCATAACTGCTCTTCTTGTTGGATGTGATCAAATTGCTCTGGATCTGAAAGGCTGAGAAATACTTAAACCATTTAAAAGAACTGTACGTATATTTTCTTTATACATGTACGTATACCTCATGCTGTGTTGTGTGCTTTTATTGTCCCCAGTGGGAGTGTTCCTGCTGGGAAATTTGGCTTGCATTCCCAATGGAAAAACCAGCAGCAACAGAGATGTGCTCCCAACTTAATTCCTAACATGGTACATTCTTTAGTACATTTTCAGCTACAGGGTCACCTGTAGGACTTTGGCAGCTCATACCTGTATATAGCATATTCTACTTGTTACCAGGCATTTATTGTATATATTTCATATAATTATGTACACTTTATATATTTTTTAACGCTGTATACCTTTTTCTCGTAAGACTGTTGTAAGTTTTTGTGAAATATGCATATGTTTAACATGTCTGCATATTGTGAAGAATTAAAAGACAATTTTAGAAAAAAAGAATTGTATGTACTCCACCTCATTTTATGAGTTTGTTTGTTTGTTTTGTTTTGTTTATTTGTTTGTTTGTTTTCAGTATGGCTGCATTAAAAACAGAAAGTGTGTGTGATATATTTGTGTAACTGCCAGTGAACAGTTACGTTTTTGGTTTATTGTGATACAGACTTTTTGTTCTGAAGTGGGGGTTTTCCCATGGGAAATTTGAGTCGCTTTCCCCAATGAAAGATAATTTACCCCATCTGGCTAATCTCAAACACTGGTGGATTTTCATCAGAAAGTTGTCATTTGGGATCTTTAACATGCACAGGCCAGTAGCACATGGAGTTTTGTCGCATCTGAAGAACTGGACACTGAGACACATGAGAGCACTAGACACTAAGCCCCCTCCCGATGAGCACTAGACACTGAGGCACAGACCAAGCCCCCCCCCCCCCCCCCCCTCCCCCCCATGATAGCACTGACACAGCCACCCTGATCTGAGCACTAGACACTAGAGCCACCACCCTGAGCTGAGCACTAGACACAGAGCCACCATCCTGAGGCTGAGGACTAAGACCCCCCTGACGAACTAGACACGAGCCACCACCCTGATGATAGGACTGACACAGCCACCCCTGATGTGAGACTAGACACTGAGCCACCACCTGAGGCTGAGCTGGCACTAGACACTGAGCCACCCCCCTGATGCTGACTGACGAGCACAGAGCTAGACTGACAGAGCCACCATCCTGATGCTGAGGACTAGACACAGAGGCACCATCCTGATGCTGAGGACTAGACACAGAGCCACCATCCTGATGCTGAGGACTAGACACAGAGCCACCATCCTGATGCTGAGCACTAGACACAGAGCCACCATCCTGATGCTGAGGACTAGACACAGAGGCA
The DNA here is from genome assembly GCA_018857735.1 of Alviniconcha marisindica. Taxonomy (NCBI): domain Eukaryota; kingdom Metazoa; phylum Mollusca; class Gastropoda; family Provannidae; genus Alviniconcha; species Alviniconcha marisindica. The sequence continues at coordinate 277,346 of JABMCL010000323.1, forward strand.
CCATCCTGATGCTGAGGACTAGACACAGAGCCACCATCCTGATGCTGAGGACTAGACACAGAGCCACCATCCTGATGCTGAGACTAGACACTGAGCCACCCCCCTGATGCTGAGCACTAGACACAGAGCCACCATCCTGATGCTGAGGACTAGACACAGAGGCACCATCCTGATGCTGAGGACTAGACACAGAGCACCATCCTGATGCTGAGGACTAGACACAGAGCCACCATCCTGATGCTGAGGACTATGACTGAGCCACCATCCTGATGCTGAGGACTAGACACAGAGGCACCATCCTGATGCTGAGGACTAGACACAGAGGCATCATCCTGATGCTGAGGACTAGACACTGAGCCACGACCCTGATGCTGTAGCTACCCTCAGTGTGTGAGCGTGCATGTGTGTGGAGTGTGACTGAGCGTGCGTATGTGTGGGTGGGGGTGAGGTCAGTGGTGGAGTCAGTGGGGGTGCTAGATCAATATCATATGCAAAAATGCCCGAAGAACTGAAATTCGTTACAAAATTGCAGTATAGCAACTTGGCCTGGAGAATTAGGACAGTACACACACACACACACACACACACACACACACACACACACACACACACACATATATTTTAATCCCTGTGATGAGTTTGTCTCAACTAAGCAAGAACTTTAATGTGTGTGGCGTGAGTGCGTGACGGGGCTAATAAATCTGAGGGGGCAAAGCACTGCCCGCTCCATGCACTGAGCTAGAAAGACTTCAAAGCTCAGTGGGACAAAGACAAACCAGGGGAGGTAATCGTTTCCCGGAAGTAACAGTTACTATCCTGGCTGGTTGCTACCGCGGGAAAAGGAAGATGGCGGCGCCCATGTTTATTTAGATTCAAAGAACAAAGCGTCGCCGCGTCGAGTGTATATTGTGGATTTGGGCCAAAGAGAGAGCGGTGAGGTAAGTTTATTGGGTTGTTTGTTTGATTGCAGCTATTCAAGCGGGGGCAGGGGAGAGGAGGGAGGATGTGATAAACGTGTAAATGGCCTCAAATGACCAAACTTGATGACTGACTCGCTAAAGGATTGGGGTTTTGTTTGGTCAGTGAAATACCAGAAATTATCTTTATGGTTCCGAAAATGAGCATATTATGGTACCGTACTATAAGCACCATGTTTACTTACCTACATAGACTTGTCAGAGTGGTTTCGTAACGCTGGAAGCAATGGCAGAGTAAGGTTCAACCCCCACGTAGTCTCTACACAGTGTAAACATTTTCTGAAAGACAAAAGATGACTCAGGTGATGAGTGAAACAAATGCCACAAAGGCGCTTATCAGCCTAATCTACAGGCTTATTCCAAAAGTAAAGTATTTAAAGTACAACTTGTGATGTCATATTGCGAGAGAGGCTTTTGTAAATTGATGACTTGCTTGATCATCAGTGAGCCAGGATGGTCGACTATCAGTCTAAGTACCGCCTCTACAGTCTTGGCTACACTGCTGTCAACCCACGCTTGAGTGTGCCCACACTGAGAGAACTCTATCATGAGAGTGGCCGCAAACTCTTCCCTGATCGCCAAGATCGACCAGGTATGCATGTGTGGCAATTACCATCAGTCATGTTTGTATTTAACATTATTATGGTACTTATTTTACTTTTTAGCAGCAGCATTTTGTTATTATTATTATTTTTTTTACATCCATACACACACACACACACACATTTATGAGTACACTTAGAGGTAATAATTATCATGTAATATGGGGAGCAGGGATGGCTCAGTGGTAGAATGATGGACTTATGATCCTCTTGGTTGTTACTCTCCTTTTTCCCCCCCAGGTCATTTTCACATCCTTGTAAATCACAGCCAAAGTGTCACCTGTTATTAAATGTTTTTCTCTCTCATTTTTGGAAGGTAATGATTTGATGACAAAAATTATATCATGTGTCACACTAAGTTAGACAATGACCTGTATTTTCGGGGGTGAGAAAAAGACATCAGATTATTGTTCTACTTTTCTTTCAGTTTCAGTATTGTCAGCTGTTCTGAGTTCTTGTGGAAAGGGTTTGTAGTGTTAGTAGTAAATGCTCGAGATGGAAGTCCTGCATTAAGTTTATAGCTGCTTCTGTGTAATTTACCTAGACATGCTAGTCATTGTCTGTTACTGTGTACACATGTGTATGAATGACTGCATGTGTGTTTGTATACATAGATGCATGCATGTACATATGTGCATGGCAATGTGTGTGTGTGTGTGTGTGCATGTGTGTGTGTGTGTGTTGTGCATATTTAGGCATGTGTATATATTGGTATGCACATTTGTGTATACATATATACATGTGCAAGTGTGTATGCATTTGTTCTGGTCTTGTTTGTGTTGGGAAATGGAATGGGGGTATGCAGGGCATTGACTGTCTAACTTTTAGTTCAGTTTTAGACTATAGCATGTACTTTTAAGAGTACATTCTAGTGTAAAATGTTGTGACTGTATGCTTCAGTCTGCACAAGATGTTGCTGCAGCTGTTGCTGGCAGCCAAGGCTTTTTCTGTCTTGTAGTTTTGCAAGATGGCTAGATTTTAAACTGCTGATTGCCACATTTGTTTCCGTTTTGGCAGTGTAACTTGTTTTTTTGTTTTTGTTTTTGCTGTTGTTGTTTTTAATGACAAACCATGTA
>JABMCL010000323.1:290000-296615 GCA_018857735.1 Alviniconcha marisindica
CACGGGAACATTCCTGAAGCAGGTGGTGGTTCCCACGGATGACGTGGGCTGCCTGCACTCGGTGGCGGTGGGCCCTGAGGGCCATCTGATCACCTCGGAGTTCTCCATGACCGGGGAGCACTGCGTGAAGATCTTCCGCTACCGAGAGTGCCCTTGCCATGAGGGGAAACTGCCGTCCAGCAAAAAGCGAACTCCGGTGACTTCCCCCGATGTGTGAATGAGTCAGCCGTCTTCTGTCTTTTTGTCTTTTTTGTGTGTTTTTATTTTTATTTTTTTGTTTCATGATTTTTATTCTTGTGAATTGCATGATTTTGTTCTTATCAATCATGTCTTGTTTTTTTTCTTTTTCGTCTTGTTTTTTGTTGTTTTTTATTAAAAAATTTCTGTTGGTTTGTGGTGTTTCTTTCTTGGGAGACATTTATTTATTTTTGTTTTTGTCCAGTTTTATTTATTTTTGTTTGTTTGTTTGGTTCTACACAATTGATTGTTCACTTATTGCAGAGTCCTGTTCAACGTCCTTGTTCCTTGTTCAATGTCCTTGGCAGTTTTTAAGCATATAATTTTATTAATTTGTTTGCACTTCTTTAATTTTCCCATTTATTTTACTGTTTATGTGTCTTTTGTTCTGTTGCGTCTGTCAATTTCTGTCTTTCTTTTCTGTCTGTGCTTGTACTTTTTCCTGTATGACTGATTGTCATTGCTTGTTTCATGCATTTGTAATCATTTATTTGGTTGTCCAGTTTTTGTATGTTTCTTGCTCTTGCAGTCATTTACTTGGTTGCTTATTATTTACATTTATTGATACATATTTGTTATTTTATTTACTGGTCTCTTTGTCCTGGTTCTGTGCATATCTGTACATGTGCTTACAGAAGTTACACCTTTGCCCATCTCATTACTTGTTCCTTGCTAGCACAGAACCAGCACCTGACCAAGGTGGTATTGTGTGTTGTCAGGTACTTTGTTTCAGCTAGAGCTGGCTTGGAAGGAAAAAAGGGTAATTTCCTTCTTAATGAATATAACTCACAGAAAGTTCTGTCCTTTACTTCTTGTCGGGTGTTGCAACAAAATCCGTTCCCGAGCTGCAAGTGTTTGTGAAGCCGTCTCTTGAACCAGGTGTCAGTGGCAGAAGCAAATGAAAGCTAATGAGGCCATGCTGTCCCTGGAAGTGATGCCAGTGTAGTGCAGGTTAAAGGGGAAACAAAGTTAGTTCTCTCTCTGAAACTGCAGAAATCCACAAATATTTTCAAACATCAGTTTTTAACAAACAGGAGGCTCTAGTAAAAAAACTGCTGCGTGTGTATATATGTATTTTTTATTCTTTTTGATGGGGACCTTGATGCTTGTTTTCTTTGGTTCCCCTTTAAGTTCTCCAAAACAGTTGTCAGGTTCTCACTTACTGCTGAATGAACTGTGGCCACAGAGGTCACAGGATGTTTGCTCAATATTCTGTTGAAAAAAAAGTTGTGCAAGGCCGATCCTTTTTGTGCCAGAATTGAAATCCTGGCAGACTGCTTGTCAGGCCTACCTGCTCATGATACACCACTGGCGCCTCGTCTTTTTGGCATTCATGTATGAGTGCTTTTCCAGACAGTGCTGTATGGCATTAGCTACAATGTGGACCTGAAAGCATTCTAGGTCACATTTGCAATAAAGATGCAATATGATGTACAGAGTATTGTGTTGAAATATTCCTTTGTCCATGCATATATGTATATATATACATATCAAATATGTATATAAACATATTACATATGTATATTCTGTTAAATCTTTCGTGTGCATCATTATAATCCAAAATACAGCATTTTTCAATTATCAGTTATCTAAATGAAAAGAATATTTAAATGAAGCAGTCGCGCTGTGATATGGATCTACATGTTTGTGATGCAGATTTGGCCATTGATGTTGATTTGAAATCACCTGTTCAGCTGTTCTGCTTGTGTTTCTTTCTTCCCCTTTCCCATCCCAGCTATCCCTAACTCCCCCCCCCCCCCCCCCCCCCCCCAAGCCTCCTCCAAAAACACACACACAAACACACAAAACCCCACCCTATGTGCATTTAATGTTTTTTGTTTTTTATTTTTAATTGCGGTCTGTTAAGTACCAAAAAAACAGGACACATGACATGATGTACAATATTTTGTTTACTATTATTATCATAGTGTGAATCACTGGGGATAGCAGATGTACAAATTCAGATTGATCTCTTGTCCTGTGAAGTTTACGCACCAAAACTGGTTTTGCTCATTGGATCGAATTTGAGAGAGTGCCAATTTTGTTTGTTGTTGCTTATTTTGCACTGGTCCTTTTTTTGTTTTGCTGACTGAACCATCATATCATGACATTAACATCTGTAGTTCCCAGGAATTCACAGTCCCTGTCTGTTTTGTTCACAGGAGTGGAGTGTTACAGCCCCAGTCCCAGAATGTTTGTTGTTCACAAGAGTGTTACTGTTACAGTCCCAGTGCACATTTGTTCTTCACAAAAATGTACAGTCAGTGTCTGGTTTGTTCATGAGAATGTTACGGACCCCATCCCAGAATTGTTGTTCAGCAAAGTGTTACAGTCTCAGCATATATTTCTTCTTCACATGAATGTACAGCTCTTGTCTGTTCTGTTCACAAGAGTGTTACTGTTATAGTCCCAGCGTACATTTCTTCTTCACATGAATGTACAGCTCTTGTCTGTTTTGTTCACAAGAGTGTTACTGTTATAGTCCCAGCGTACATTTCTTCTTCACATGAATGTACAGCTCTTGTCTGTTCTGTTCACAAGAGTGTTACTGTTATAGTCCCAGCGTACATTTCTTCTTCACATGAATGTACAGCTCTTGTCTGTTCTGTTCACAAGAGTGTTACTGTTATAGTCCCAGCGTACATTTCTTCTTCACATGAATGTACAGCTCTTGTCTGTTCTGTTCACAAGAATGTTATGGACCCCATCCCAGAATTGTTGTTCACAAGAGTGTTACAGTCTCAGCATAATTTTTTTCTTCACATGAATATACAGCTCCTGTCTGTTTTGTTCACAAGAGTGTTACGGACCCCGTCCCAGAATGGTTGTTGTTCACAAGAGTGTTACAGCTACAGCACATGTTTGTTGTTAATGAAAGTGTTACACACCCCGTCCCAAAATGTTTGCTGTTGACAAGAGTGTTACAGTCCCAGTATGGCTGTTGTTCACAAGAGTGTGTGTGAGTGTCCCAGGATATTTGTTGTTTGCGAGAGTGTCACAGTGCCAGTATTTTTCTTTTAACAGGAGCATTGCTGTCCCAGTACATCTTGTTGTTCACAAGAATGTTACAGTCCCATGTTGCAGTCCCAGTCTATTTGTCATTCACAAGAGTGAAAAAGTCTGAGTGTATTTTGCACAAATGCTACATCCCAGCGTGTTTGTTGTTTAGTTCACAAAAGCGTTACAGTTTGGTGTATTTGTCATTTACAAGAGTTTTAGAGTCCCAGTATATTCTGCACAAATGTTCCCCAGTATGTTTGCTGTTCAGTTCACAAAAGCGTTACAGTTTGATGTATTTGTCATTCACAAGAGTGTTAGAGTCCCAGTTAGCAGTATTTGTTGTTCACATGACTGCTTGTTAGACTGTTACAGTCCCAGTTTTTTCGCTTTTTTTTTTTTTTTTTTTACACAAGTGTTAAGCCCAGTATATTTGTTGCTCACTAGGGTGTTTCAGTGCAGTGCATTATTTTATTGTTCACAAGACTATGTTATGTGTAAATGTGTTGCTTAAAATGCTGTGACAGTCCCATTTGCTGTGTTGCTCACTGGATTTGTACAGTTCCAGTTTCTCCACTGGTGCTGGTCGGTAATATAGAATTATGGGAGTCAACTGTTGTGACCTTTTATTTTTTTAAATCTTTGTCCAGGCAGACTGATAAGTAATATTTTTACGTGCCTCATCTGCAGATGAGCTCCTACCGTGAACATGTTTGTTTTTGTTTTGTTTTGGTGCAGAAGTATTTTTATCTCTCTGTAATTATACAAATGAGAATGTATGAAAGTATGCAAGTGCCAGCAAACAAAATAATATTTATCGTATGTCCCACCTTGTGACTGCGCATGCATACAGCTCCACCTTCTTAACTAAGACAGTATGCTGGTGTAGATTATTGAACATAGGTTCCCCACTTTTTTTCTTCTTTTCAAAGTACCTTTTTTGGAATGATTTTTTACAAACAAATTAATGTTTGGCGTGAGTCTGTCCGCCTTTGATGTTGCTGGAAAACATCACAACTAATCTGGGATCATGGGTTGAAAAAACAATATGCAGAGCCCTTTTAAATGCTGTGATATTTTTTTCTTCCCTTAACTGATTTTAACCCTATCACGGCTGTGATATTTTCATGTAATCACTGTATGGTCTGGTTTAGGGCACGTTTTATTTTTAACTGGTGAATGTTATTTTGAGAAATTGTGTGCGCAAGTGTTGCTTTGGGAATAAACTTGCTACACACAGTTGTGAAATTCTATTTTATTTCCATCTGGTTTTGTGACTGAGTGAGTGAGTGAGACATTTTGCAGTGCAAATAAACAGTCCATACATTTTAAAGGTCAGGGAAAGGGGGAGGGGGGAGACAAAACAGGTGAACATTCAACAAATGATATGCCTGTGATGTCATGGTGTACTGTAGTTACTCTGAGTTAGCCAATTTGTTATTTGGCTTTTTCTGTCATGAGTTGTCTCTGTAGAGGTTCTGGCAGGAAACTGCCCAGTGCTCTTATGACTGTGGCCAGTGGTACTACGATTATGGCCCATACTCTTATGACTGTGGCCAGTGGTGCTATGATTATGGCCCATACTCTTATGACTGTGGCCAGTGGTGCTATGATATGGCCCATGCTCTTATGACTGTGGCCAGTGGTGCTATGATTATGGCTTGTGCTCTTATGACTGTGGCCAGTGGTGCTATCACTATAGCCTGTACTCTTATGGCTGTGGCCAGTGTTACTATGATTATGGCCCATACTCTTATGACTGTGACCAGAGGTGCTATGCTATGGCCCATGCTCTTATGACTGTGGCCAGTGGTGCTATGATTATGGCCTGTGCTCTTATGACTGTGGCAAGTGTGCTATGACTATGGCCAGTGCTCTTATCACTGTGGCCAGTGTTACAATGACTCTGGCCCGTGCTCTTATGACTGTGGCCAGGGGTGCTGTGATTATGGCCCATGCTCTTATGACTCTGGCCAGTGGTGCTGTGACTATGGCCCATGCTCTTGTGACTGTGGTCAGTGGTGCTATGATTACGGCCTGTACTCCTATGACTAGGACCAGTGCTCTTATTTATGACTATGTCCTGTGCTCTTATGACGGCCACTGTTCTTATGACCATGTCAAGCACGCCTCTGATTGTGGCCAGTGTTTGTATGACCATGGCCATTGCTCTCACGATTGTGGCCAATGTTCGTATGATCATGGCCATTGCTCTCACGACTGTGGCCAGTGCTCATGATCATGGCCAGTGCTCTCATAATTGTGGCCATTGCTCTTATGACCATGGCCAGTGCTCTCATGATCGTGGCCATTGCTCTTATGACCATGGCCAGTGCTCTCACGATCGTGGCCAGTGCTCTTATGAGTATGGCTATGCATTGTTCTTATGGTTTTGTTGAGTATTGCTATGCCTGGACAGTGCTCTTTTGCATTTGAACCTGTTGACACTGACCTTGGTGACAACATCATCAGTGAGCCGGTTGTAGTGACGTAGAAGATGTACCTCTGGTAGAGTTTAATATGTACCTTGTATTTACGTGCATACAGGTTGAGAGTTACCGTAGGCGATTCAGGTCTTTGTTGTTGTGTTTGTGTGACGTCTTTCGAGCGCTAATTAACTCCCTTGTTTGTTCATTCTGTTGTAGCGAGTCAAGCGCAGCTCGAGCGATCCGGCCTCGTTGATAATCACAGCGAGCTGCACGTGTCCGGATCGAGCCAGTGCTTTTAGTCCCGAAGGGTCCTTCGTGATTTCAACGAACAGCCTAATCCCCTGAATCGTCCAGTCTCGGCGGGTTTTTAGGGAGTGAAATATTTCACCCAGTTTAATGCACACTCTTCCTGGGAGACTGGGGACAAGGATTACCTTGCTGATCCTGCCTAACGCACGGGATCAAGTGGGTAGATCAAAAGGTATTGGACTGCCAAGGGGCGGCGCGTATTGGCGGAGAAGCAGGATTTCAGATAACGGGGATCGATCGCGTGTGTGTGTGTGTGTGAGCCGGTTTGGCCTAGCGGTGAGGCGTTAGGCTGGTAAGCAGAAGGACCTCGGTTCGATACCGCTTCGGCTGTCCTTTCTCTTCCAAAGTTGTGGTCTGTGGACACCGTCTTGTGACTTTGTCCCCCACAATTAATAAAACATTAAAATGGCTCTCATCGCTGCCCATCTTAATGCAGGAGTCATTCTGGTGGTGACAGTGTAGCGACAGGTATATATTCTTCCATCTTACCCCACCTCCATACCTCCTCCCCCCACCCACATCTCCATTTCTCTCCGTCCCTAATAAGCCTTATTGTTTCTGTGGACGTTAAGCACCATGTTTACTTACTATCGCGTGTGTCGGGTACGAGATCCAACACAGCATGGGACCGAAGGCCCGGCTG
>JABMCL010000789.1:0-5000 GCA_018857735.1 Alviniconcha marisindica
CCGCCGCCCGTGTGTGGCGTCTTGTTCGTGTGTTTTTAATGCTTTGTATGAAAATGTTTGTTAATTTTTGTATGTTTTGTGCTTGTATACCATTGATTTTTTAAAATTGGGGTATTTGCGCATTGTATTTTTTCTTTAAGTGTAAAGCGTTTGGTTTGGCGTCTGTAACCCCTATTAAAATTAAACAGATGAAAAAATAATGCAACAGACAATCACGAGAAAAATAGAAGGTTGTGGTCTGTTGGGCTCTCACCCAATCTATCGATAACTGATAATAGCTGTTTTTTTGTTTGTTTGTTTGTTTGTTGTAGTTTTTAAAGTAAAATTAGCCAACAGACGAAAAAATAATGCAACAGACAAATCACGAGAAAAATAAATACATCTTCTTAATCTTTACACACACACACACACACACACACACACACACACCAACACACACACACACACACACACACACACACACACACACACACACAGAGCGTTAATTCTGAGAAGGCTAGTTCCTTTAAAAGTAATGTTTCCAGGTTGGTTCCACTGTTCCTTTGTCTGAGCAAATCATATTTATTCGCTGACCTTTCGTCTTAGGCGTAGAACTCTTTATCCATCTTTATTCTGCGCGGACAGTGCTGAGAGACACCTCTGCCTCCTGGTCATAATTAGAGAGCACGCAGCTCCTATACACTAATTAGGATGCTGTAATTAATGCTTTAAAAGTGATGTTTTTCAAGCTGGTTCCACTGTCTGAGCAACCCAGTAATATTTATTCGCTGGCTTTTCGTCTTAGGCATCCGTATCCAGCTTAATTCTGCCTCCATGTTGTTGATCGCCACACCTTTACCACTGATCATCTGACGAAAATCGATTATAGTGTACTTCCTGACTTGCGTGTAATTCTTTCATTGATTTTGTTCATTCGTGTAGTCTGTTAATGACATGCCTGTGTCACGGAATGTTCTGGATGTCTCGGGATCCTCTCTGCATAACTGCCAGACTAATCTGTCCTGGCCTTGTTAGATTGCTCTTGTTAATAATTAAAGTTCACCTGCTGTTTTTTTCTTCTGTTTTTTCTTCTGTTCCCCACCCCAGTACGTACAAGTCTGTTCCTGGGTCTTGTGAAGAAATATAACGTTTGACTGGTTCATTCTTCTTTCATTTATTTTTCTTTCTTCCTTTCGTCTTCCACTCCTCTCCTTTCTCTCTGCTTGCTTTCTTTCTTCCTTCTTTCCTTCTTTGTTTCTTCTTCTGTCTTCTTGTTGCGGCAGATTACAAGTAAAGGGACACCTACTTCCTCTTCCACCCTCAACCCCCATCCCCAACCAAATTGCTTAAATTTGTTTCTTATTTTCCTTCTTTGTACCTTTTTTTTTCTCCTTTTTTTTTTTCCTTTTTGGATGCAGACACTGCTTAGATTTATTCCACTTATTTCGAGAGAAGCGATCTACTTACTGTAAAATTGCTTCTTCTTTTTTTCTATTAAAAAACACACAAAACAATCCGTCAGTCTCTTTCTTTCTTTAATAATAATAATGTACGCCCTGAGCGCTCATATGATGCATATTAACCTAGATATGATATTCTGTACACATGTAGAGCATAATCCTACCAAAACAATTTACATAAAGTATTATTTAAACACACACACAAAACAAAAACAAAAACGCACGAACTGCAAACACACACACACACACGCACGCACGCACGCACGCACGCACACACACACAGTATATAGTATATATAAACTGATATTAGTTAGGATGGAAATACTGTGAGAAGAGGAAGGTTTTCAGTTTAGCTTTAAAAGATGACAGGGTTGAGCAGTGTCTAAGTCTTGTGGGAGTGAATTCCAAATGTGGGGTCCAAAGCAAGAGAAGGTGCGAAAGCCATGAGTCTTGCGTTTGTACTGTTGGATTTCCAGCATGCGGGTGTCAGAAGAAGAGCGTAGTGTACGAGACGGAGTGTAGACATGCAGCAGTTCAGAGAGGTAAGCAGGGCCAGAACCACTTACAGCACTGAAACACATACAGGCGACTTTATATAATACGTTCTTAAATGGGAAGCCAGTGCAGTTTTTCCAGGAGAGGTGTTGAGTGGTGGTGACGGGGTGCCAAGAGAACAAGTCTTGCAGCAAAGCTCTGAATTTTCTGGAGAGGTTGGATGACAGAATTAGGTGTACCCTCTATTGTTGTTGCTGCTGCAGATAACAAGAAAAGCAGACATTGTTTTGAATTATTCCCAAAGAAAATACTAACTGGGAACGATCTGCTTAACCCCCCCCCCCCCCCCCGCCTCCTGTGTGTTTACGTGCGTGTGTGCGTGCGTGTGTGCGTGCGTGCGTACGTACATGCGTACGTGTGTGTGTGTGTGTGTGTGTGTGTGTGTGTGTGTGTGTGCTAAATTTCGTACATTAACTGATTAAGCTCCATATTTTATTGAGTTGTCGAATGTTTTATCGTAATATTTATTGAAAGGTTTACGTGAATGACGAGCCGAAACCATATTTCTCTTGCGCAGAGATGATATAGTTGTACTGTTTTGTATTGTAAACAAAGATATTTGCCTAGAGACTGGTTTTGCCTTAATTGAGATAATGGGAATGGTTCCACGAAGACTGTATTCCTTAGCATGTAATCACATGTATATATGTATAAATTATAGTCTTTAGTGCAACACATGAAAAAGAAGCCAAAGCGTCATGATGAGTATAGTTTTGGCTAGCATACAATTATACCGTTGTGGGCTAAGCTCCAGCCTCGAGAGCTAAGACCTATTTTTGTCCTCTGAGATATTATTCTGTTCTTGACTCCGAGTACCATCTGGCCTCACTTTTTTTTTTTTTTTTTAGACACTTCTAAAGAACTATAATCTTATTTTTCAGCCATCTTTCATTCAAGCAGATTCCAGTTGACAGTGATTGTAAGGGAGTGCCCGGCGCGAAGGGACAGTGGAAGTATGAAATATATGCGAGCCACCTGAACTCCGATAAATACAGCCGGCTCAGGAGCTGTGTGAACAGGGAGATGGAGCTGAGCTCTCATTTCCTACCTCCACCTCCACCTCCCCCTCAATCCCCCCCTTCCGCTTCCACCCACCTCGTTATTAACCCCTTCCTTCACTGCTATGATGTCAGTTGAAAACGACCAGTAAAAGTGCCAAATTTGAAACCAGTAAGCCGTTTTGTTTTCTTTTTCGCGCTGGCATGTGAAAGTTTTTTGGTTTTTTGTTTCTTAATTATTAAAACATATGGTATTAAATGTAGATGTGTTATATAGGACCGGAAAATATACTGTTTGAAGGCTCGTCCGTGCATCTTTCAGCCCGGAAATGTTACAGGCTGTGGCAGTGAGTGAAAGGATTAATAAACCGTACGGTTTCTGCGGGCGTAAAGCACCGTTGAAGAAGACTCCGCTACATTTCAAGTGATACGTAGTTAGATATGGGTGCAAATCGAGGTCAGCCTTGTTTGCTGTTTTCTTTCGCTTCGTTCGCAGGACTTTGCAGGCAGGCGTTTATTTACAAGACATGTGATGTTCCCTTTACTGTTTTTTCACTGACAGGCATGTTAGATGAGAGACGTGACCTGGTATATGGCGGGCTGTTAGAGTCAAAATGCACACAATTAAAATAATGATGTGCAAATAAGTGCAATTATGTTCACACAGTCGTATTTATCTATCGCACATGAATTGTAATTGTGTACTTTTTCACGGAAGCAAGCCATTAGAGAATTTGCTAGGAACGCATGGGTCTTTAGAGCCGATCTAATTTCGTGTTTTTGACGCAGTTGACAGTGATTGTTAGAACTGAGCGTCAATAGACATATTTACTACTTAGGCTATGTACAGATCACTAGTATACTATTATGTTGAGATAATTAGTAACTATGCTGGGATATTTACAATTATGTGCTTTTGACCCTGGGCTTGCGTCCATGCTTTTGACGCTACTAAGCCATTGGATGCAGCAAGAAAGGCACATAATTATTTGTATCTGGTAGACGATTTCACGTACCGAAATCAAATACAGTTTTGGAGAGAGAGAGAGAGAAGAGAGAGAGAGAGAGAGAGAGAGAGAGAGAGAGAGAGAGAGAGAGAGAGAGAGAGAGGGGCGGCGGAGGAGAGATTCAGACACAGACAGGCAGAAACAGAGACAAAGTGTGTGTGTGTGTGTGTGTGTGTGTGTGTGTGTGTGTGTGTGTGTGTGTGTGGTGTGTGTGTGTGTGTGTGTGTGTGTAAATTACGTATATTACTAGTTTTTTATTTGTAACTTTGTATTTTCAATAACTGTTCTTTGAGTTTTAAAATATGCAACATGTGTTATTGTGTACTGTGATGTGGTTAATGTTCAGCCACGTTTTAATTTCTCTGATGAGATGATAAAGTAATCTTGAATCTTGAATTTACAATGACGCATACACAAAGAACACCCAGTCGATGACGACATTATTTTGTCGAGCTGCGGCCATCGATTCATTGACACACACGCGCCATTTTTTAAGGCTAATTTAACCCCTTCTTTGCCGGAGCCTGTAAAATTTCCTGGCTTAAAGATGCACGAACGCGCCTACAAACAGGATATATATTTTCCGGTCCTATAACTCATCTACTTTCAATGCTATGCGGTTTGATGAAAATCCTTTCATATGGCAGTGTGAAAAAGAAAACAAAAGGGCTTAAAGGGTTTCAGATTTTGCACTTTTAGGGTCGTTTTCAAGTGACATCACGGCAGTGAAGGGGTTAATGTCATTAATGGATTCGCTTTTAATAACACACCGAGCGAAGTTAGGTTCAAACAGATGCCATTATCCTGAAATGCAACTATTTGAGAGTAAATCTCAGGAAACAATAGATGAATAAAATGTGCTGATGGGTTGCTCCATGCCGCGTAGGGTTTATCTCGTTATATTCCCCAGTATTTAACTTGTGCCTGCTTTTCCTTTGATTCGATCTTTTGTTTTTATTTTCAAAGATTCTAAACTTGCTTCGATCACTTGTTCTCTCTTT
>JABMCL010000789.1:7500-10000 GCA_018857735.1 Alviniconcha marisindica
AACACTCGGGTGTCTGCAGAAGAGCGGAGGTGCCAGGAAGGAGTGTAAAAGTGAAAATAGTTCTGAAAGGTTTATGAGAAATGATCTTAAAGCAAAACAAAGACAATTTGTATTCGATCCTCTACTCAATAGGTTCTCCTTGAAGGTCTCCTCTCTTGAGCAGTGGCTGACTGGATGTTAACTCGAACAAAGCTTTATAATAGTTTCTTCTCCCTCATCCTTTCCTTCTCTTTCTTCTTGTCCATCTTCGCTCCTTGCTTCCCTTTCTCAGCTTCAACGCACATCGTTCTCTCTCTCTCTCTCTCTCTCTCTCTCTCTCTCTCTCTCTCTCTCTCTCTCTCTCTCTCTCTCTCTCTCTCTCTCTCTCTCTCTCTCTCTCTCCCCCCTTCCTCTCTCCCCTTCTCTATCTCCCTCCCCCCTCCCCACTCTCTCTCTCTCTCTTCCCTTCATCTTTTTCTCCCTCTGTCCCTCCCCCTCTCTCTGTCTCCCTCCCTCACCCCCTCTCTTTCCCTCTCTCTCTCCCTACCTTTTACTCTCTCTCTCTGCCCTTCTCTATCTCCCACCAACTGTCTCTCTCTACCCTGTATCTCTTTCTCTTTCTGTCCCTCCCTCTGTGTGTGTCTCCAACCCTCACCCTATCTCTTTCCCCCTCTCTCTCCTTCCCCTTTTCCCTTCATCTCCCTTCTCCCCCCCCCCCCCCCCCACTCTTCCGCTCCCTGTTTCTCTTTCTCTCTCTGTCCCTCCCACTCTCTCTTTCTCCCCCCCTCACTCCCTCTCTTTCCCCCTCTCTCTCTCCCTCCCTTTCCCCCACCTCTCTCTCTCTCTCTCTCTCTCTCTCTCTCTCTCTCTCTCTCTCTCTCTCTCTCTCTCTCTCTCTCTCTCTCTCACCCTCTCTCGTTTTTTTTTATCTTGTTGTTACCATTCTTTAATCCTCGTCATCTATCATTCGTTCTTTATTTTCTCCATGCTTTCTTTCTTTCCTGTCTCTGCCACTCTGTTATTACCGGTGTAATAATCGCACAGTATCTCGCTGACCTCTTACATGTCTGTTTAACTTCTTGAGAGCTGTGCTCGTCTCCTGATGATACGACTTTCAGAGTTCAAACTTCAACACAATGAGCAAACGTCTTTCAGTAAGTAAGTAAACATGGTGCTTAACGTCCGCAGGAACCATAAGGCTTATTAGGGACGGGGAGAAGGGGGGCGAAGGGAGTATGGAGGTGGGGAAGAGGGAGATTATATACCTATCACTACACCGTCACGACCAGAATGATTCCTGCATTAAGACGGGCAGCGATGAGAGCCATTTTGATGTTTCAGTAGGAAGTGATGGACAAAGTCACAGGACAGTGTCCACAAACCACAACCTTTTTGAAGAGAAAGGAGAGCCGAAGCGGTATGGAATCGAGGTCCTTCCGCTTACCAACCTAACGCCTTACCGCTAGGCCAAACCGGTTCACGAAGGTCTTTCTTTTGTCAAAGCCCTTTTATACCTAGAGCAAATTCAGTCATACGTTTCCCACATTCTTTTGGCTCACCTACTTTCAACTCCCCTCTGAACTCTCACGTCTTCAGGCTATATCGCATTTCTAAACTACTACTAAATATCTAAATGGGATGTAGTCAAGCATAACATGTATAATATTAGCACAATAAGGGAAGGGGGGAGGGAGAGAGAGAGAGAAAGAGGGATGCAGTCAAGCATAACATGTATGATATTAGCACAGTGGGGGAAAGAGAGAGAGAGAGAGAGAGAGAGAGAGAGAGAGAGAGAGAGAGAGAGAGAGAGAGAGAGAGAGAGAGAGAGACAGAGAGACAGACAGACAGACAGACAGACAGACAGACAGACAGACAGACAGACAGACAGACACAGACAGAGAGAAGAGAGAGAGAGAGAGTATGTGTAAAAAAATGTTTCCAAACAAAGCACCCGTCTGTTTCTGTGTGCTCTGGCCCTCTCTGAACCCAATCCCTTTCCGAAACTCAGACTACTGGCTTGCTTGTTAAGCCAAAGCCTGAACATTATCTAGAAAGCTGTGTACTAAAGGTCTTGGCTAAATTTGTTGCGTGTACTCAACAATAGTGAAATCGAATTTTTAAGTTGGAGCGAA
This sequence comes from Alviniconcha marisindica, assembly GCA_018857735.1. Classification (NCBI taxonomy): domain Eukaryota; kingdom Metazoa; phylum Mollusca; class Gastropoda; family Provannidae; genus Alviniconcha; species Alviniconcha marisindica. The sequence goes on from JABMCL010000789.1 coordinate 9,612, forward strand.
AACAGGAGTTCAAAAGGCGGAAGTAGTAATTTAACCAATATAGTTTCTATTTTGTGCTTTCGTTGGAAATCGTCTTTGTTTGTTTGGGTTGTTTGTAGCTCTGCATTGTTTTGCTTACTTTTTTTTGGATGGTGGTGGTGACTTAAGAAAAGAAAAAAATTAATTGAGCGGATTTGATGATTAGACAACTGTTTATTACTGCTGCAGTCAGAATGCCCTAACGTAATCGTTAATGTTTTTGTTTTAATTCACGGTAGAATGCGGGGCGGGGACAGCTCAGTTGGTAAAGCGTCCGACTGAAAAGCCAGGCAGCAATACTGACGCGGGTTCGAGTCCCCGGTGCGGCAAGGGATTTGTCTCCCAGAGTCAACTTCCAGTGCGGACCCTCT
>JABMCL010000789.1:17500-30000 GCA_018857735.1 Alviniconcha marisindica
ATGTCATATTTAGGTTAATATGTATTATGCGAGTACTCATGGCGTTGATGAGCGCCCGATAAATGTACATTATTATTATTATATGCCTGGCTAGCTGTATAGATCCATACATTCCATAATTATTCCATAAACTATATTCATGTTTGTTTGGTTTTTGTTGTTGTTGTTTTTGTTGTGTTTTTTTGTTTTGTTGTTTTACCTTACTGTCATAATGATGTTAACATTCGTGGAGGCTCAGCATGCAATCTCCTCGACAGCCATAAGAATGTGAACTTAAACTTGCTGCGCTGATACCCTTACCCGCAACATTTTGTTTTTAATGAAAATTGTTTTGCAACCACTGTCCATGACTTTTTTTTAAAGGCAAATATTAAATGAAGTTATATCTGTGAGTGCGTGCGTGCGTGCGTGCGTGCATGCATGTGTGTGTGTGTGTGTGTGTGTGTGTGTGTGTGTGTGTGTGTGTGTGTGTGTGTGTGTGTGTGTGTGTGTGTGTTCCGTGAAAAGTGGACGTACATCCACGGAGGAATACAAGGCATGTCTCTAAAATGGCGATTTTGCACCTTAAAACTAACTTTGACCACAAATAAAACGCTTTGCACAATGTGTGTGTGTGTGTGTGTGTGTGTGTGTGGTTAGTGTTATTGTAAAGCGCTCTGTGCTCCCACCTTGTGCGGTAGATAGGCGCTCTAGAAATCCTGTTTATTATTATTATTATTATTGTTATTGTAATGGAGTGGAAAGGTAGAAGGAAAGGCAGCGGAGTCAGTCAACATTTGAGACCACAGCAGGCGAGGCAGCAATCAGGATTTATTGTACAGCAATTTTCAGCACACACAAAATGATCACTCGCACGCATAGATAACAGGGGGGCGCGGGCCGCAAGGAAAGTACGCTCTCGCTACAATCAAATCGGCCCTCTGGACCACAAAATGGCTAACATTTGTGTTTCCTTGGCCCATACAAGTATCATTTTCTCAATAATAACTACACTAATTAAATAATGAAAAACATCGAATAAAAGCTAAAGTTACAATCTTTTAAACCGTATAAACAAAATGTACACATCTGACTTATTTTATTTACAACAGGCGTGGGAAGCGTGGCTTGCACCTGTCTATAAACAGGTTCAGACAACTAAATCACAGCTAATACAGTGTACAAAATATTAATGTTATTAAAACTTACATCAAAATAAAGTGCACGCTCCCACGGTTAAAATGTTACATAACAATTACAATACAACGCTCTGTATGAGAAGCAAGACACACTCAAAGACTAGCAATAAAACAATCGGCATGAACTTCGCCTGGGGCGCGTTATCTAGTCGCAGCATCGCTGATAAAATGATATCAAGTAGTCTATGAACACAACTTAGCTTCTACAGTACACAATACTTAATAAGTTAATTTCAACCCAAAATAAACACTAAACATGAAGTCAGTTAAGCAAAATACTATACTACAAAGCAGTGATCAACACATAATTGCTTTAATCGAGTCAAAACAACAATTCTCTACTAAACAGAGAAGGCCGGGCCATGCACTTCAGGGCTATAAAAAGAACAGACCTAGTTCACATAGTTCAGAAGCTGTGTGAGAGTGGAGGTGGCCGTCCTGGGCTGTCCGTCCTAACGAGCCTTCTGGTTTCCGTGGACGTAAAGCTATATTGAACCATGCTTCGGCACTGGTTTCAGCTTGTCCATAATATGTCAACCGACATCCGAGGACATTAAGCAACACAACCGAGGCATCGGCTTATAGTTCAGGAGCTGTGTGAGAGTCGAGGTGGCCGTCCTGGGCTGGCCGTCCTAACCAGCCTTCTGATTTCCGTGGACGTAAAGCTATACTGAACCATGCTTTGGCACTGGCCTCAGCTTGTCCGTAATATGTCAACCGACATCCGAGGACATTAAGCAACACAACAGCAGAGGCATCGGCTACTGATTTAGCTCGATCCTGTGTCTAAATAAACAACACGTACACATTCTAAGATCTAATAGATGACAAATTATATTACACTTGGCTTGGTACATAAAAAGGAGTTGGTAAACAAACAACAAGCGATCAAAATGTGAAGGGGGAAAACATAGGTTTGAATCTGGCGCGCACCGGCTATCGGCCGGTCGGCTGTGTGAAGCCGTGAGACGTTAAGCCCGTTCTTAACTGGGCGAACATTTGTTCGCGAATATAGTTGGGAGTATTCGGTGAATATAGGTGGTTCTTAACCCCTTTCTTTGTTCGCGAACCTAGTTCGAAGTATTCGGCGAACCTAGTTGGTTCTTAATTGGGCGAACTTTTGCTTCGCGAACCTAGTTAGGAGTATTCGTCGAACTGCGACGAAGCTATATTCGTGGTCCAAAAAGCTTCGCTTAACATTTTCTGGGAACATTCGCCCAGTTCGACGAACATTGCCTCTGATTGGCTGAGAGCAGAGCTCTCCTGTGGATGAGGAAGAAAGAAAAATACAAATGGATGACGCTTCGGCGCAGCCTTGTCTCTGGGATCCAGAATGATATAGTAGTTAGTTTAATTGCTCTGTGAGGGATAATTAAAGTATATATATATATTGACTTGACATGACTTTAACCTACACTGATTTTGGATCATGCTGTTTGCTGCGCTTCTGCCGCAAGTTCGGGCCGAACCTTGCATCTCATTATAAGCCAGTTAAGAACGAAACATAATTCGTCGAACTGTCCGAACCAATGTTCGGCCTAGTAAAAGTTCAATTAAGAAACGAATTGTAGTTCGTCGAACTGTCCGAAGTATGTTCGGCGAACAAACATTCACCCACTTAAGAACGGGCTTTAACTGGGCGAACATTTGCTTCGTGAATATAGTTCATGTTCTTCGTCCAACTGCGACGAAGCTATATTCGGGGTCCCAAAAGCTTCGCTCAACGTGTTCCGGGAATATTCGCCCTATTCGACGAACCTTGCCTCTGATTGGCTGAGAGCGGAGAGCTCTCCTGTGGATGAGGAAGAAGGGGAGAGAGAAAAAATGGATGACGGTATCGCTAGGTAGTTCACTCTCTTCGGAGGGAATTTGTTTATTTGTTGACTTGTGGAAGGCGCAGCCTTGTCTTTGGGACCCAGAATGATATAGTAGTTAGTTGAATTACCCTGTGAGGGATGATTAAAGTATATTGACTTGACGACTTGACTTTAGCCTGCATTCTGGATCACGCTGTCTTCTGCGCTTCAGCCGCAAGTTCGGGCCGAAGCTTGCATCTCATTATAAACCATTTAAGAACGAAGTATAGTTCGTCGAACTGTCCGAACCATGTTTGGCGAACTATGAGCTCAATTAAGAAATGAAGTAAAATTCGACGAATACTCCGAACTATGTTCGGCGAAGCAAATGTTCGCCGAATTAAGAACGGGCTTAAGCCCGTTCTTAATTGGGCGAATGTTTCTTCGCGAACCTAGTTGGAAGTATTCGGCGAACCTATTTAGTTCTTAATTGGGCGAACTTTTCTTCGCGAACCTAGTTGGAAGTATTCGTCGAAGCTATATTCGGGGTCCAAAAAGCTTCGCTCAACATGTTCTGGGAACATTCACCCTATTCGACGATCATTGCCTCTGATTGGCTGAGAGCAGAGCTCTCTGTGGATGAAGAAAAATAAAAATAAAATGGATGACGGTGTCACTAGGTTCTTCACTCGCTTCGGAGGGAATTTGTTTATTTGTTGACTTGTGGGAGGCGCAGCCTTGTCTCGGAGACCCAGAATGAGATAGTAGTTAGTTGAATTACCCTGTGTGGGATGATTAAAGTATATTGACTTGACTTGACTTGACTTTAGCCTACATTTTTTATCATGCTGTCTGCTGCGCGTCTCCCGCAAGTTCAGGCCGAAGATTGACCTCATTACAAGCCAGTTGAGAACGAAGTAAAGTTTGGACTGTCCAACCATGATTCGGCGAACTAAAAGTTCAATTAAGAAACGAATCATAGTTCGTCGAAGTGTCCGAAGTATGTTCGGCGAACAAACATTCGCCCAGTTAAGAACGGGCTTTAAGGCCTACGCTACACGCTGTGGAACGCTTCAAATCAAAAGCGTCTGCTCCGGTTCTCGGGTTACTAGCGGGATTACCTTAAAAACGTGTACAAACAGCACTTGCTCACGCCACCCCCCTACGCACGCACGCACGCAGCCTCCCCCCACACACACACACACACGAGCATTCTGACTATACAAGGCTTAATTTACGCAGCTCAAAAGGGACAGCAAACAGAGACTTGAAACAGACGAAGACAGCAGCACGGAACAGAAGACATGGCAGGTCCACGGTTTGGGGGGGAAAAGTTTTTCAGTTACATTTAAATGAGTCCAGATATAATTTCTGTCGGAGAGGAATGGGAAGGTCATTCCATGTAGACGGACCGAAAACAGAAAAAGCGCTGGAACCAACAGTGGAGAGTCTGGTGCGAGGAATCTGGAGGCTGAGAGTATCCGAAGCAGAGCGGAGAGTGCGGGAGGGTGTGTAAAGTTGAAGACAGTCGCAGAGATAAGACGGAGCAGTGCCCGTGATACAGTTATAGCAGAGAGTGTTTATCTTGTACTGAATTCTTTGTTCTCCAGTGGAGAAATTGAAATAGAGACGTGATGTAGTAGTCGGGTACGCGCTTCCACCGGCTGACTGGATCGCGTCTTGAAGCAAGCCACAGGTCAAGCAGTGGAGCTGCAGGTCAGTGTTGTTGTTGTCTTCCTTGTTCTTCTCTTAATTCCTCCCCCTTATATTTATTGAGTCACTTGTTTCTTTAACTATTTTCGGCCTCTTCTTCTTCACCACAGTCTTCTTCTTCTTCTTCTTCTTCTTTTCTCGCTTAAGCAGAATATTATTCTATTGCGTTATTTTAATATAGACATGCAAAAAATAAAGAAATATTACCCCCGTCTCCGAAAACAACAACACCAACAACCCAAAGCAACAGCAACAACAATAAAAGCATGGAATCCACAATATCCTTATTTGGCCTAAATTAAATGATTGCATCGCCTACCAGAATCACTCCCCATTCTTCAACATTAATTCATGATATCTAATTAGCCAAGAGATTCCAGTTCGAAACTCCAAGGATGAAGCTCCGACGCCATTGTCAGTAACTGGGCCTTTGTTTATTTCTTCCTTGTTATTTCATCTTTCTCGAGCCTTGTTAGGTGCGTGGCGTTTCAGTCTTTTTCGTTCTGTTTACTCTAGCTTTCACAACAGGCTAGACCTTAGGAGCCTGCCTTTTATTGGGTGTTTATTTATTTCCCAATTTACCCTTGTTTGTTTATCATATGTAAAAAAAAGTTTTGTTCGTTCTAGTTCAATAGACTAGCGATTTCGTGGCCTCCCCTGGGTTAGGGTTTGGGGTTGGCTAGTTACCGGTTCTTGCCATTCACTGTTTTTTCTCTTGGCTTCCCTTTGGTTTCTCGAGTTATATCGTTCATTTACGATGTAATGAGGGGGGTATCTCGATGTTTAACGAGACCTTCGTTCTTTCTTTGTGTGTGGTAGTTCGTGAGCGTCTGTCGCCCTGCCGTGTTGTTGTCACTGCTAAGTGGGTTGTATTGTGTACACGGATTACGTGTATCCAGCCTTTTGTCCCGTTGCTAGCTGACATTACTTGTCTCCTCTTTCTTTTCAGAAAGTGTTGTTCTTGTTTTCTCTCTCTTTCCCCTTCTTTTTCGCCATGCGTTCTTTCTTTTTCATTTTTGGTTTTTTTGGGCCCATTTCGTACCCGCTTGTTACCTTGCCTGATTGGGGCCATTTGTATTTCTCTGTCGTCCTGCATTTGTTTACATCCCGATGCTTTGTCATCGGTAGTCCTGATTAGCGTTTTGCTTTATCATCTGCAGCCTTTTTTGGATGGAAGCCGGGTTGTGAGAGGTAGTTTAGAGTTAGTTAGGGATTGGCTTTCCATCTGTTTGTTGTTGGCACAATTATTTTTGCTGTGCTCTTATGCGTAGTCATCCACCTTGTTGCAGAAGTTCTATTAAACTGTTGCGATTTGGTGGTGTTTTTGTGTGTGTGTATGTTTTTTTTTCTTTTTTCTATGTTGCAGGTAGGCACCATTGGGTTTTTGGGGGTTTTCTATTTTTTTTGTTTCTTTATTTGGTGTCGCTGTTTGCTTGCCTATTAGGCAGCCATTTCTTTTGCCACCAGTTTGTGGTTGTCTTTCTTTCTTCCCACAGGCATTTGTGGTCTGTTCTTTCTTTCTTTGCCGCAATTGTTACGTCTCTTTCTTTCACCCCTTTTCTGCGGGCATTCTGAGACTTTTTCTTTCCCTTTGTTACGCTTGTTTCAGGGTATCAGTTATCTCTCAATTTTTGGTATCATGCCGTGCGCTTGCTGCTCGTCAGCTTATTTTGGAGATTCGAACTGGAATTTTTTCCAGTCGGTTACCCTGTGACAGCCCTACAAATTCCGCTTTGAAGCAAACCCCATTTGTATTCCGTCATAAAGTTTACGAAATCGCCTCAGAGAAGTGCTCGCTACACAAAAGGGCGTGACTGAGGCGCAGCATCAAAGTCAGCTCGTTTGAATTGTACAAATTTGACCCATTTCGCCTCACAGCGGGTCGACTCCGCGGGAACTCGTGATAGTTATACTTTGGGTTGCTTGTGAGTTGCAGTTTTGCAACACGTAGGTCGGCATGTTGGTTTTTGTCGACCACACGCATACACATTCAATGTTAAGATGGCAACCGCACTGACTCAGACTGACGTCACTCCGGAAGTCAGTGACTGATGTCAGCAGTCTCGGCCAGCCTACAGAAAATAAAATCGATTAAAAACCAACATAAACATTTTTTTCTCCGTTTTTTATTTAATTAAATCACAAACTAGTGACTCATTTGTCAATCAGTTCGATGGTCATTTTGCATACTTAAAAACCTTGGACTTTTCCTTTAATGGTTTCTTGATGTAGTCAGTAAGCATGTCCCCCATCCTCTCCCCCCATCCCCTCAGAAAGAAGCGGGTGAAACACCAAACATTTCCAAACACATGGCCGAACACTGATAAAAAGCAAGAGATATTACTGACGGACACATTCTAGGATGCATAAGAAATGATTTTTGTGTGTGTGTGTGAAATATAAACAACAACGTAACCGTGCAAACAACCTTAGTAGGCCAAGAAAAAATATTTTAACGACATTGCAGGCAATAAAGCAGATGTATCATCCATGTGGAGAGCGATCAACACAGTCACTAAAAACCACAACCCTGGAAACAATAATCTTCCATCAGAACTCACACCAGACCTCTTTAACGCCCACTTTGTATGTGAAGTCTGCGCGTTCTTACCAGACGATCAAACCGAAGTGGATGAAGCTCGACTGTGTGGTTCCAGCCTTCCCACTGGGCCCATAGCACTCCAAGCTCTGGGTAGGAACCGGCCAGGGCTGAAAAATCCCATATGACTCTAATGGGATTCAAACCCAAGACCTTCCGACCCACAGTCCGACGCGCTAACCACTACGCTACCGGGGCCGGTGTGCATGTGGTATTGTATAAAGTTTGAAGGAAGTAAATCCCAGCTATACTTTCTGCTCCAGTATTATCGAGCAGAAAGCCACACTGTTCGTAATTTATCCCCAAATGAAAAAAGAAACAAACAAAAAAGAGGCAACTATTCTTGAAGCAAGTGAATGAGAGAGAGAGAGAGAGAGAGAGAGAGAGAGAGAGAGAGAGAGAGAGAGAGAGAGAGAGAGAGAGAGAGAGAGAGAGAGACAGACAGAGAGAGAGAGAGAGAGAGAGAGAGAGAGAGAGAGAGAGAGAGAGAGAGAGAGAGACGGAGACAGAGACAGAGACACAGAGAGACAGAGACAGAGACATAATTCTGATATTTAACGTGGAGGTGACGCCAGGGCAACACACAGGCTGAGCCATCAGATCAGAAGTAAAAGTCTAATTCAAAGTTCAAGACACAAAACACTTTGTGTATAACGAAAGGTCAGTAATAAACATCACCTAGTCCAACAAGTCACCAATAACCAAGTATCTAGATCGACATTTACTCATCCACAACCCACAAGACTATAGATAAAAACAACAAGAACAAATACAACAACAACAACAAAATAGAGCAAAGCACAATGCTCATTAAATCACAAGTGAAAGAACGGCTCTATGTTTTGGATTTGTGTAACATTATTATACATAATTATCGAGTAACAAATCTTTCAACAAAATTCATGCAATTCTTCTCTATTCTGTTTAAAGAAAAACCGAATCGAAGAAGCATTACAAGCCGTATTGATAGGAATGGAATAATATCTATATATACCTACTCAAAAAATACGCACAGCAGTTTTCTTTCTCGAATTCTCGTCCTCCTTTGCTAAATTGACGTTTGAGTTCCCCCCCTTTTTCTTTTTTTCTTTCTTCTTCATTTCAAAAGAATGACGATGCATAGTGGCTCCACGTTCTACTTCCTTTTGAATTAAATGCGGCCCCTACATTTACGTTTCATGCATCAGGACCCACGTTGTATGTGCGACGTTCAAACGACAAACAGAAACTGTAGAATACAACGCGCTGTATGATCACGCGAGGATAAGGGTTTTGAAAAATGTGGCCCCATTCAGTTACTATTTCTTTTCTTCAGGTTAATCATTGCGCTGCTGAACTGAAGACCAGGTGAACGACGAAGGGATCCTAGACATATATATATATATATCTGGACAACGTGTAGCTATGCGCTGCTGAAATTAAGACCAAATCAACGACGCAGTTCCTCGGGAACAAGACCATTTTCTACCTGGGAACTAAATGTCTTGTCGCTCGATTTCCGAACCCATTATTATCTTGCACTCTTCAAATGAAGACCAAATCAAAGATGAAGGCTCCGATTTTGGATATGGCAAGATGTAGATGCTCGGAAAGAACGTCATTCAACACCCGGGAACTGGAAACCTCGTCTGTCAGTTTCTAAACCCAGCAAGACGCGCTTATTATTCTCTCAGTGCTCGCGCTTATAATTCTCTCTGTGCTACAACGCATCGTGTGAGCCGGTCTGGCCTAGAGGTAAGGCGTTAGGCTGGTAAGCGGAAGGACCTCGGTTCCATACCGCTTCGGCTCTCCTTTCTCTTCAAAAAGGTTGTGGTTTGTGGACACTGTCCTGTGACTTAGTTCATCACTTCCTACTGAAACATTAAAATAGCTCTCATCGCTGCCCATCTTAATGCAGGAATCATTCTGGTGGTGACACCGTAGTGATAGATATATAATTCCTCTCCCCCCCATACCCCTTCTTCCCCCCCCCCCCCCCCCCCCCCCCCCCCCCCCCCCCCCCCCCCCCCCCCCCCCCCACCTTCTCCCGGTCCCTAATAAGCAGTTGGCCGTTGTGTAACAACAAGCACGCCTCGTTTCAACTGGGCCAACCCTAGGAACCAATAAGACGAGTGTGAAAATTAACGGCTTCGGTGATGTCGTCCATCAAAACGCTCAGGATCGCCTTGCTCTTCCTTTTCGGCTTTGCCGTTTTGTGCTTAGTATTGATGGAGATCAGTGTGAGCAAAAGCCACAGCAACCTGGACAAAACGCTGCTGGGTTGGTCGTTCCGGTCAGCCTCGTCTTCTGTGATGCTCGTCTCGCAAAAACCATCGGGCATCCATCGCGGTCTATCGGACAAGGGTCCAACTTCTAAAACCGTCCATCCGAACGGTTCCTTGCAGGGCTTTTGGAACTCCTGGAGGTTTTCCTTGGATTCATCAAATACCAGTGGGAATTCCTTGGGTGCCAGTCTGTCGATCCCGCCTGCCACTGACCACTGCCAACAGGCGCACCACAAGACCGGACCTAAAGTGGCTTTCAGCTTGAAGGCGCAGACAGAAAACGGCACGCGTCCGGCCAGTTGCAGAGGCTGCTTCCCCATCGACTTCCCGCCGCTGATAGAGAACTGCGGCGTGTGCAACACCGGCGGAGGAGGTCGGTCCCACCACGTGGACGTGGTGATGGTGATCTTCACGACCCACAGGGCCACCGACAAGCGGCATGCGATACGTGACACCTGGGCTTCAGTCACGCGCAACAACACCGCTCACGTCAGGCACGTCTTCCTGCTCGGGAGGGCCAAGGTCAGTTCCTTGAAGGACAAGTCCAAGGTGTGGGGTGATTTTTGACACGATTTCCGTTCGCTGAGAACAATGATGTAGGTGAAATTGTGATCTGGGGGTTATAAATGCACGAAAACAGGCATTTTCTGTCGTACCGAAAGCGTCGCCATGATGCTGAAAATCATGTGCACATTTGCGCACTACGTCACTCTGTGGAGTCGCTGCAGAATGGCTAGTAACCACAGGGTAACCGACTTTGAAAAAATTCCAGTTTGAATCTCCAAGGATGAAGTTCCGACGCCATTGTCAATAGTTGGGCCTTTGTTTATTTCCTCCTTGTTATTCCATTTTTCTCGAGCCTTGTTAGGTGCGTGGCGTTTCAGTCTTTTTCGTTCTATTTACTCTAGCTTTCACAACAGGCTAGACCTCATCAGGGAGCCTGCCTTTTATTGGGTGTTTTATTTTAATTTCCCAATTTATCCTTGTTTATTTCATCATACGTAAAAATGAAAAAGTTTTGTTCGTTCTCGTTCAATAGACTAGCGATTTCGTGGCCTCCCTGGGTTAGGGTTTGGGGTTGGGATAGTTACCGGTTCTTGCTTGCCATTTTGTTTCTTGAGTCATATCGTTCATTTACGATGTACGAGTGAGGGGGGTAGTCTCGATGTTTAACGAGACCTCTCATTCTTTCTTTGTGTGTGGTAGTTCGTGAGCGTCTGTCGCCCTGCCGTGTTGTTGGCACTGCTAAGTGGGTTGTATCGTGTACACGGATTGCGTGTATCCAGCCTTTGTCCCGTTGCTAGCTGACATTACTTGCCTCCTCTTTCTTTTCAGAAAGTGTTGTTCTTGTTTTCTCTCTCTTTCCCCTTCTTTTTCGCCATACGTTCTTTCTTTTTCATCTTTGGTTTATTGGCCATGTCGTACCCGCTTGTTAGCTTGCCTGATTAGGGCAGCCATTTTGTATTTCTCTGTCTCTGCATTTGTTTACATCCCGATGCTTTGTCATCGGTAGTCCTGATTAGCGTTTTGCTTTATCAGTCTTCAGCCTTTGTTTTTCTAGATGGAAGCCGGGTTAGTGAGAGGTTAGTTTAGAGTTAGTTATGGTTAGTTTGGCTTTCCATCTGTTTGTCGTTAGCACAGTTATTTTTGCTCTGTGCTCTTATGACTAGTCCTCCACTCTTTTGCTGCAGACAGTAGTCTATTAAACTGTTGTGATTTGGTGGGGGGTTTTGTTTGTTTTTTCTCCACCTTATGTTGCAGGTAGGCAACCATTTGGGGTTTTGATGTGGTTTCAGCTGTTTTGTTTCTCTCATTTGGTGTCAGCTGTTTGCTTGCCTGATTAGGGCAGCCATTTTTCGTTTGCCACCAGCATTTGTGGTTTGGTCTTTCTTTCTTTCTTTGCCACAGGCATTTGTGTACAGTCTCTTCCTTTCACGGCTTTTTCTGCCGTAGGCATTCGTGTTAGACTTTTCGTCTTTGCCTTGTTATCGGTTGTTTCAGGGTATTAGTGTATCTCTCAATTTTGGTATCATGCTGTGCGCTTGCTGCTCGTCAGCTTCATCCTTGGAGATTCGAACTGGATTTTTTTCCAAGTCGGTTACCCTGTGGACAGCCCTACAAATTCCGCTTTGAAACAAACCCCATTTGGTATTCCGCCATAAAGTTTAAAGGTCACACTCAGCGAAGTGCTCGCTACACAAAAGGGCGTGACTGAGGCGCAGCATCAAAGTCAGCTCGTTTGAATTGTACAAATTTGACCCATTTTCGCCTCACAGCGGGTCGACTCCGCGGGAACTCGTGCATAGTTATGCTTATGGGTTGCTTGTGAGTTGTTACAGTTTGCTGCAACACAGTAGGCCGGCATGGTTAGAGCTTTTTGTCGACCACACGCATACACCTTCAATGAACAATCTAAGATGGCAATTGCACCGACTCCCCAGACTCAGACTCCCCCGAATGATGTAACTTCCGAGAAAGTCACGTGGCTGTTGGAGAACCCGAGACAGCAGTCTCAGCCAGCCTACAGAAAATAAAATATATTTTAAAAAAAACATAAACATTTTTCTTCATTTTTTATTTCATTAAATCTCAAACTATAGTGACTCATTTGTCAATCAGTTCGATGGTCATTTTGCATACTTAAAAACCTTGGACTTTTCCTTTAACCGTTTCACTGCCCCGGTCTATATATCTTCCGGGTTGAAAAGTGCACACATACAAACAGTATATTTGACGGTCAAGTGCACACATACAAACAGTATATTTGACGGTCAAGTGCACACATACAAACAGTATATTTGACGGTCAAATGCACACATACAAACAGTATATTTGACGGTCAAGTGCACACATACAAACAGTATATTTGACGGTCAAGTGCACACATACAAACAGTATATTTGACGGTCAAGTGCACACATACAAACAGTATATTGGACGGTCCTATTAC
>JABMCL010000789.1:32500-45000 GCA_018857735.1 Alviniconcha marisindica
TAAAGTCACCCAGAATAAAAATAGGCTGGTCAACCGACCGAAAACCGCTTCGTTGAAACTTTCCGTTATTCTCTGGGCCGCCGTTTTAAAATCAGGGCCAGGAACGTAAACAATATGACAGTTATTTGTCAAAATTCACGTGGTAAATAGGAGGGGCGGAATGACACGGTCAGCAGCTCAAAGTCACGGGTACATACTCGTTCACGCACGTAGTACTGTGTCGCCCAATTGTCACTGACAAACATCCACACGCCACCACCCACACTCTTCTGCGCTTTATCACCGTCTCTGTCTGCACGTATTGTTGTAAAACCTGGAACTAAAATGTTATCAGTGTGCTCTGTAAGGCATGTCTCGGTAAAGCACATCATGTTGCTGCGTCGAAAGTCGCCGTCAAACCGAACAAGTTCCGTCAATTCATCCATTTTATTCTGGAGGGCGTGTACATTTGACAGGGTAATGGTGGGAAGGGGGTGTCTGCTACCACGCTTTTTCTGCCGCTCTCTCACTCCTCTCGATCCACGTTTTTTGCTCTTTTTCTCTTTTCCAGTCACTTCAACAATGTCACTAAGGTTCAGTTTCAAATCGGGGCACGGTGTGTAGTGGTGTTGGAAGGAGAACAAAAACTCACGAGTGGCAAGATGGCGGATCTCTCAGGTCCATGTTCAACCTCAGAAAAAATAGCCGGCACAAAGTCAAACAGAAGGTGGCACGCCACCACAAACAGGATACAGTTCGCTGCCATCTTCACACACTTGTATATACACTTTCACAAATGTACAACGTCCACGAGAAACACAACAGCACAATGACGAGACAGCAAATTGACGAGCCACGGGTCAGCCACAGAGTTGCGCCCCTTACATACGCGAAATGCCCACACAAAAGCGAGCTAGTGCAGTTTTGTACACTATGCTTTGTATAACTTCCAGGCCTATTTCACGCTCCAAGATATTCTTACAGCAGCCGTAAAAGTCAAACAGTTCACTTTTGGCCAAATGAGAGAACCAGGGTCGACTTTCTGTGCTGACTCTTATTTCGGTATCCGTTCCACCCCCGTGTTACCGCAGTAGCACGTAAAAGATGCCGGTCATTCTGCCAAAAGTGCAGGTGGCAGGATACAGCTAACACGCATACACCAACTATGCGGCTTTGCATGAAGTGACTGGTGCATGGTTTATGGTGACACAACTGGCGAGACGGTGCAGTTTCATGTGGACCAGCCTTCAGCGCCATAAGTAACCATTTCCGGATATTCAAAAAACGCGCTATAAAAAGCTAGTCACTCATGTAGAACCACATGCGAGCGCAGTGAGTCTGCTCAAGAGAGCGGAGAATAGCGTTATATAAGCGATCATCAATGAACCAAAACACCACCTTGGCAACAACAGTCTCTTAATCGGTTCTTAAATTTTGTTATGAACATCTTTTCGTTTCCCATGCAACCATACGTCCAGACATAACCAAAACCATTGTAGCACAAGAGAAACTTGATCTGCGCCACCCAGTTCTTGCTCGCACAGTCTCTCTTCTGCACACCATTCATTTCATACGATTTTCTCCTGTACCTGTTCAGTGGTTGCTTCATAAGTCGAAACCAGTACGAGAGAGAGGGAGAGGTGGGGGGGGGGGGGGGGGAGAGAGACAGAGAGAGACAGAGACAGAGACAGACAGACAGACAGACAAGCAGAGAGAGAGAGAACGAGAACAAGAACTCGAAAACTTTATTTTACAAGGATTGTAGTTTAGGTTCAGTCAAAAACCTGTCTAAAAATTAGTCCTTGCTAAGCTACTGATGAATAGATATCAAATTACAGGCATTATTTGCATACATATAGGAATGAATGAGTGAGTGAAACGTTATACGTGAGAATTTCCACACAAAACATAGCGTGCTCACAGCGCCAGATGAACACATGCCATACATCATTCAGTTACATATTATGAGCATGCAGTGAGCATATTATGAGCAAATGAAGCAGCAGAACATCTGATCAGTTCATATGACTAGTATCGGAAAAGAAAACAGAAGCAGTCAATGCTTATCTTATAAAGAACAGTAAGGGAGAAGGAGAGGGGGGCGGGGGGAGGGGGGGGGGAGAAGAAAAAAAGGCGGGAAGGGGGGGGGGACTCTCACAAGCAGTCGGAAGGACTGGCCGGAGTTGTATGAGTATATAAAATAGGTCTCAAATGACCAGTCATTGCAATGGCAGTCACTCGAAAACCTCAGTCTCTCTCTCTGTCTGAGAGAGACAGAGACCTGGAACTCGAGCACTAAAACTTTATTTTACAAGGATTGTAGTTTAGGTTCAGTCAAAAATCGTCTAACAACTAATCCTTGCGAAGCTACTGATGAGTAAATATAAAACTACAGGCATCATTTATATATATATATATATATATATATATATATATATATATATATATATATATATATATATATATATATATATATACATACATACAGGCATGAATGAATGTGTGAAATTTGATACATGAGAATTTCCACACAAAACAGAGCGCGTTCACAGCGCCAAATGTACACATGCATACATCACTCAATTAGACATTATGAACATACAACCAGTAAATAAGGCAGTAGAACATCTGATCAATTCAACACCAGTATTGGACAACAACAAAAAGAAGAAAAAAGCAGTCAGTGCTTATCTTATGAAGAACAGTAAGGGCGGGGGGGGGGGGGGGGGGGGGGGGGGGGACACTCTCACAAGCAGTCGGGGAGAGAGAGAGAGAGAGAGAGAGAGAGAGAGAGAGAGAGAAGAGAGAGACGAACGAACGAACGAACGAATGGTTTACTGAACTAGGCCATCAGCCCGTGTCAAATTGGGAGCAATTGGGGAAGTAATGTAATACAGGGGTACACAAAATCAATATCGATCCATATACATAATAACAATAACCAAAACAACACACACACACACACACACACACACACACACACACACACACACACACACGCACACGCACATACATAATACGTATGCATAACCACAATCAATCAATCAATCAAATTAAATTTCCAAAATGTTTTACCTCGAGCTCTTTCAGTCAGTATAAACGTAATTGTGACTGCCGAGTGATCTGTCCTATATCCAGGTTCTATGTCAGTGTCGATGACATCTGCGGCAAGGTTTTCATGAATCAGAAAAAAATCCAGACGGCTAGCAGAGCTAGTAGAACAGGTTGTGAGCGTCTCCAAGTGAATCGTTTACACCGGGCATTTAGCTCTCTCCAAATATCCCCTAGCGAGAGTTCATTCGTCATGTCAATCACCTTTTCTCAGCATTTTGGGTTATTAATATGTTTATAGTTCTGTGAATCTAACTCAGGATTTAACACCAGGTTCCAATCGCCAGTTAATATCAATTCTTGGCTACGTGTGTCTTTTAATTCTCCCATGACGCGATCGTAAAAATCTGGGTCATCCTAATTAGGGCTGTGGAAATTAACTAAGGTAAATGTTTGGTCATTTTTTTTCAGTTGCAGAAGCATGAAATCCCCTTTGTCATCCGTAACTAATTTTACAAAGGCGAGTTCAAAGTGGCCAATGACGATTGATTGCTTGTTCCATCGGAACCTACTAAGTACTTGAACTGACAAAACAGAACAGATTAAATTTAAAATGGGACTGGAACGTACTTGAACTGACTGCAGGACCGAGTTCTGTACCAGCTGTACCCCCCCGGGTGGCAATGACTCTATCCAGGAGCCTGTGTTGTCATGTCATTGTAAACCACGTGGAGTGCGTACGAGTGTGACTAGTTCCTGCTGTGCACGCTGTTTTACTCTACGGCTTTTGACACGTATGCGACACTGTCATTGGTTGACTGGGGTGAACTGGGGTGAATATTTACTGTAGAGTTACTACTACTACTTGGTTCTTAATGTCCTCGGATGTCAGATGACATATTAGGGACAAGATATACGAAGCTCTTAATCATCTAAAGTTAATATAATCCGTTTGGCTATATAATGAATTATTATTACATAAAATTTCTTACTTTGAATCTATGATATATTTACTCGGGTCAAATGGTTCTTTCGGGGATGAGGTTAAAAACATTTTTTACATATTTACATTATTTACAAGTCTGCTCGCTTTACGAACAGGTTAAAAATGTATATATTTAATTTTGATAGGTTAAAACATTGTCTGAAATAGAAACATGCAAACTGCAGTCCTGTCATGCATTCATGGATACATAATTCTTTAAAAAAGTTAAGTCATTGTTAAGTTAGTGTTAAAAGCCCCAACTCCGTGCCGATAACGGTCGGGAGTGGGGTGGGGGTGGTGGGGGGTTGTTGACGGGCGATCCTCGATATATTTTTGAATGTTACTAAAATGCGTTAGAAATTGAACTGGTGCAAATGTGGGTGTGCATGTACGTCTATTACTTGCGCTGCTGAAACTTTGTTGCAGACATGGATTCCTATATTTAGAACCGCTGTAGTAACTCTTTACTTAGTTTACTTCTGCAACTATACGTAACTATAACTGTATCAGTAACTATAATTATGCTAGAAGTTGTTTATGTCACGCTTGTATTCCCATCTGACGAGAGTATTTCTTGTTGCTTTTTGAAGTATTGTTAGCAACGTTGTCAGCTTAAAAATTTCCTGTAACATTTTAAAATCATCTTCATTCAGAAAACCTGTTGAACTTTCATATTTGTATTCCCGCTCGACGAATACTGTTTGTTGATCAACGAGCGTGTATGTGCACTTACTGGGTTCACTATGACTAAGACAGCGCTGCTACCGACGCTCAGTCGTTTTGCCCCTTTTTTTGACGCGCACCCTTCAAACCAACTGTCGTAATGTGATCTATCGCTACATTGGTGTGAAGTCTCTAGATTTTCCATTTATATTTCTCATTGATGAATTTCGTCTGGTCGAGGTCACGAACTACATGAACGCTGTCGTTATATAAGAAAGGAGATGATATTTACTATTATAATCATTTCCCCAATTTATGTTTATTGAGGGTTCGGTTAGACGCATCCTTTGTTTGGCTGAGATTGTAGCTGTGAAGAATAAGTCATTAATATTGTTTGGCTGAGAGACCAAAACCACACATAACCACCCATGGTGATTATCGTAACCTGTTTCTTTTTTAGCTTTTTTTTTTCAAGCTCGTTATACCTCGTCGTTGTTGCTGCTAAGTATTACTTCATACTGTCATTTGGGCAGTTTGTGTATCTACATTTCCCTTGTCATCCATTTTCTATCTATCTTGCTCGCGTGCCACAATTGCATGACGTATAATCTGCCATTCATGGCCGTGTTTGACCTTTCCTTGAAAGGCAATACATAATGACAATAGGTATCTTTTTATACAGGGCTAGGGTGGGAGGCTTCCATTACAGGGCAGCCCAATTGTCAGTCTTTAAACCAGCGTTTATTTCTGCTTCAGAAATATGGCCGTTTTTAGTATTATATCTGGAAGGTAGCAGAGGCATTAATGTTGCACTGATACTATTCATTTTGTTAAATAATGATCAAGTATCCAACGACCTGCATACATACAAGGACCGAAATGAGACCTCTGCAACGTTTACGCCTGATTATTCAAAATGTAGGTACCCGCAAACAAGTCCCCGACATAAAATCCCTTTGTTTTACCGTGTTACCGTTTATAATTATTGAGCTGTTGCTTCAAACCGCTGGTGACATTCACCTCAACCCAGGACCCCATTGCAGAGCACAGCCCAAAGAGTTATCAATAATTCACATAAATGCCCGTAGTCTTCGTCCTAAACGAGATTTACTCGATAGTGAAGTAACAGATCATGATGTCATTACTATATCAGAGACATGGTTATCGGCAGATTTTAAAAAATAACGAAATTTCAATCAATGGGTATCGTCCACCTATACGTAAAGACCGATCTGACGATCCGCACGGAGGAGTGGCAATTTATGTTAAGAACAGTCTCATTTGTAAAGAGAGGCATGACTTATCTATTCCCCAACTAGAAGCAGTCTGGATAGAGACGAAGATTGGCCAAGACAAGTTGCTAATAGGATCCTTTTACAGACCTCCAAACTCAAAATCTGAATATTGGGACTTAATAGATCATTCTGTTAAAAACGTGTCCAGCACTCCACAAAAATTTTATAGTGCTTGGGGATTTCAACAAAAACCCTTTTTAAGTAACCCGTCTCCTCAGCCCCAAATTTATCAACTTCAGTAACCTACAGCAAGTAGTAACTCATCCCACACGCATTACAGAAACGTCAGCCACACTGATAGATCTTATATTCACTTCTTGTACCGATATAATTAGTCATGTTGACGTTCTTCCACCAGCCTGTAGTGACCATTCAGTCCCGGTGCTAAAATTAATTCATAAAATAAAACATACCCCCTTCATTCAAACGTACTATTTATGATTATGGAAAACTCGATGTTGAAAAATATCTAACGAGCTCTCTAATGTTAAGTGGATGGACATTGTATCTCTACATAGTACAGAAGACGCTGCACAACTCTTTTCTGACACTTTACACAATACGGCAAAAAAGTGTATGCCTGTAAAAACAATTAAGTGTTCGGCAGTGCGACAAACCATGGATAACTGAAGAAATTAAACAAATGATAAGAAACAAAAATAAGCTGGCAAAAAAGCTAAAATATTTACTACCGACCAGTCGTGGAAAAACTTTAGACAAATTTGGAACGACCTAACCTACGCCATAAGGAAATGGAAAAGGAAGCTAGATTATTTACAGGATTTAGACAATCGTGCGTCTTCCAGCGCGACATTCGGTACCAAAAACTGGTGGAAACTAGAAAAGGGTTTTTTATGAGCAAAAAGGGGGATCTGCCCCAGACGTAATACCACCATTAGCAAAAAGATGAAGTTCCCTTATTTTTCCAACAAAGAGAAGGCGCCCATATTTAACCAATTTTTCATCAACAAATAACTATTGAAGACAAGATGATGTTCCAGAGTACCAAAATTTATTAACGAGTATAAATAAAATAAATCGAGCGAAGAAGAAGAAAAAAAGCTCTTACAAAATTAAGCACGGGCAAAGGCGACGGGCCCCTGACAAATACGTAATAAAATTTTTTTTAAATAGCGCGGAACCCTATCTGAACCATTAACTTTTCTCTTCAATCGATCACTTAATAAGGAATTTTTCCCAGTCTGGAAAACGGCACACTTACACCAATTCAAAAAAAAAGGTAACAAAGAACAGTGTACTAACTACCGTCCTATATCTTTGCTAAGTTGCGTAGGAAAAACTGTAGAAAAATGTGTTCATCGCCATGTGTATAATTACTTAAACGCAAACCAAATAATAACACCGTCACAGTCAGGATTCACTTCAAAAGATTCAACCGTGTACCAGTTATTAAGTAGATACAATGACTTTTGTAAGTCATTTGACAGGAAATAACTACTAAGCAATTTTTTTTTGACATATCTAAAGCGTTCGATAAAGTATGGCACCGTGGCTTACTACGGGAAAATTTCAAGCTATTGGAATTAGAGGCACTTTACTTCATTGGTTTTTTGAAAACTATTTGGCCGAAAGTAAAAAAGGGTGTGGGACTCCCCGTAGCAGATCTGATTTCTTAACTGTACCTGCAGGGTCCCCCCGGTCTCATCCTAGGACCTCTTCTGTTCCTTATCTACATAAATGACATTGTTGAAGACATGAATCAGCTTTTAAGCTTTTCGCAGACGACACTAGTATGTATTTGTGCTTAGAAAAACCACACGTCCAAGCTGAAATTTTAAATAATGATCTTGAAAAAAAAATGCAATGGGCAAATAAATGGAAAATTGAGTTTAACAAAAATTTAACTGATGAATATAACCAGGAACAAAAACCACCAATTTTAATCTTTTAAATTTTAGGGGCTATTTTAGAAGACACCCATAACCATAAACATTTAGGTCATTTTTTTAAAACAACTGTAAATGGGAGAGTCATATTAAAATGTTAATTTTCAAAATGTGATGTCAAGTTGCTTGCCTAAGATCGTTTAAATATTTGTCTTAGCAGAAAAAAAACTTGAAACCTGTATAGGTCCTTTTTTATTACCGCAGTTAGATTACACCGACGTCATTTGGGATAATTGTTTGTCTAAAATTAGCAGACGACTGGAAAGTCTACACCTCGATGCAGTAGGAAATTATACGTGCTGTTCGCAGAACAAGTCACCAGAAACTATACACTGAATCAGGGTTTATGACTTTACGAGAAAAGCTTCAGGGAAAAAAAATTATTATGTAAAACAAGATTGTTCAAGAAAATACCCCCACTTACTTGAAAGAACATGTACCCCCACTTGTTTCCCCCAAATAATCCATACCAACGACGACGACCACTCCAACGACAGGTACCAAAACTAAAACTGAGACATACAGTTACAGGCAATCATTTTTTTCCCCTCGACAACTACCTATAATTTTTCCTAAAACATACAGCGAACAAAATCAGTTAGTCAAGGTTTAAAAACTTTCTCTCCAGAAATGACACAAATCCCCCCCCTTTCCTTTTTCAACGGTAGTCGAAAAGCACGGGTAACACTTGCAAACTCCGTCTTGGAATAAGCGACCTAAATTACGACCTATTAAACAAAACACTTAACAACAAATAGCTCTTGTGATTGTGGAGAAAGAAAAGAAAATCTAAAAACTACATTTTACACTGCCCATGTTTTACACACTACGTCAAAACACCAAAATTCAAAAAAAACCTGGAAATTTGTAAAAAATTACTACCCTCCTGCAAGGGGATCCAAATATATCAAACAATATGGACTAATTTAAAATTTAAAGCTGTCCTAGACTTCATTGCCCCTTCTTCCCAAAAACAAAACCAACACCCCAAAAGCACCCTCTCTCTGTCCGTCTGTCTGTCGGGCGGGCTGTCTGTCTGTCTGTCTGTCTGTCTCCCTCTCTCTCTCTCTCTCTTCTCCTCTCTCTCTCTCTCTCTCTCTTCTCTCTCTCTCTACTCTTTTTTTCTGGTTAATTTTTTTTGTTTTTTTCATGTTGTTTAATATAAAAAAAATAACCCCTTTTCTGCAAAATTTAATTTGAAAAATTTTGGGGGGTGAGGGATTTAGCTTGTTTAATGCTCATACAATGATTTTGATTTTCCATATTTTCATGAATGTAAATAAACTTTGTCAGTGTTAAACAAGTTCGAAATTGGTTTTTTTTTTTTCAAGCTTGAAGCAGAAAATTAAAATATGCTTTATATCCCCAAATTGAAGTTATCCGACTGTGCATTTCTTCTGAAAAGTGAGTTTCTTGTAAACAATAAATGCTATATTTTTTCTTCTTCATTTTGACAAATGCTCTTTTTACGTTTTTCAATAATCCCGCCCCGGTTTCAGATCCCCAATTTCCCTTACTGTATTAGTAACCCCGGGAAACCCGGGGCAGACGACGCTTTTGTTTTTTAAGCGCTGCGGTTGCTTTAAAGCCACATGGCCTTCACACAGCCGACCGGCCCAAAGCCGCTGGTGCGCGCCATTTTCAAATCTTTTACTCCCTTAAATTTTTTACCCCTTTTTTGTTTTCCCACTCTTTGTTCACCCCATTTCCCTTTTTTTGCACTAAGTCATGTGGAATATAATTTGGCACTTAGAATGTTTTTTAGATCTTATTTTTGACGCGGGGTCGAGCTTAATCCCCGAGTTGCCGATTCCTCTCTGGGGCCCTTCTTTTTTTTAGCCTTTTTGCATGGGGCATTTTCTGTGTAGTACTAATGAAAAGTAGTGAATCGTTGTTTTGACTCGATTTAAAATAATTCTGTGTCGATCAGTGCTTTTGTCGTATAGTATTTTTCTTAGCTGACTTCATGTTTTGTGTTTATTTTGGGTTTAAATTAACTTTTGGGGTATTGTTGGAGAAGCTAAGGGGTTTTATTCATAGACTACCTTGATATCACTATCAGGGTGTTGCGACTAAGATAACGCGCCCCCGGCGGTTGGACCATTGGGTTTTGTACTAGTCTTTGAGTTGTCTTTGGGGCCCCCAGGCTTTTTATTGTAATTGTTATGTACCATTTTAACCCTGGGGCGTCACCTTTTTTCTGATGTAAGTTTTAAGAAAATTAAAATTTTGTAAATTGTGTTAGTTTGATTTAGTTGTCGGAAACTGTTTTTAAAAAGGGGCAAACCACGCTTCCCACTCTTTTTAAATTAAAAAAAGTCATGTGTACATTTTTTTTATACGGTTTAAAAAGGTTGTAACTGAGGTTTTTTTTTGATGTATTTTATGTTTTAATTAGTTTAGGTTTTTGTTGAGGGAAAATGTATTTTTGCGGGCCAAGGGGAAAAACAAAAATCCCATTTTGTGGTCAAAGGGGTGATTTCATTTTAGCGATAACGTGTGTTCTTTGGGCCCGGGGCCCCGGTTTTCCTTTTCTAGCGTGCGCGTGAGGATTTTGGGTGTGCTGGGAAAATTTCTGCTGTAGAATAAAACCTGATTGCTGCCGTTCGCCTGCTGTGGTCTCCATTTTGACTGACTCCGCTGCCTGTGTCCTGTCCTTCTACCACCCCCACTCCATTACATTCATATAGTGTAATACGTCATTTCGTTTTTTCAACATCCGCCAGTCCCCTGCAGTTCATTGATAGAATAGTTACGTCCCTAGCCATTTTTTCCCTGCATGTAAACAGTAGTAAAGGTACCCGTGAAAGACAATGACTAATACACGTGCATACCATCCGATCTACTCTCTCACGCATCATACAGACTTTCCATCTTCCGGACATATCCTTGTCCTGAACTCCCGACATGGAAAACTGCAAAAGTATTGTCCAGTACAGCTGCTTGCGTAAATATATAAAATGGTGGAAACATGAGCAAAAACAACAACAACAAAAAAGGACTATTTACACGAGTAGTGGCGCTTTACAATCAACTTCTCACAACCATACCACTCCCACCAGTAAGCATGTTCAAAGCTCAGTCAATCCTTCCTTCGGAGGAAGGTGCCGGAAAGCGGTGCTCAGAATGTGGGACGTATACTGTGAACACGCTTTGAAGGCTGGTCGCTCTGAATGCAACATTTCCGTGGCAGAGAGGCCGAGGTAGGGCCGGGTCGGTGTGAGTGTGTTGGCAAAAAAAAAAAAAAAAAAAAATCCACCCCATTCTTCCTGAACAGTCATCCATAACTATCTAGTGACTCTGTAAAGCACGGTGTATCAGCGGCATGAGTGTCCCCCATAAGTGAGTCACTTCTTGCTGTAGCCCGTGGGTCATGTTTCTGGTTTTGATTCAAACATTCTTTTCATTTTAAGTGTAGGCCTACTACTACTTGGTTCTTAACGTCCTCGGATGTCAGATGACATATTAGGGACAAGCTGTGTAGGCCTACTGTTACTGAATATTTATAGTACCACCGTCCCAACCCTGGCGGGCAGTAACAGAACAGCCATGTCAAGGCAACCGATAAATAAACGGAAAATGAAGAAGTGAAAGGGGGAGTAGAGAGGAGGATGGGGGTGGGGTGGGGGAGGAAAAATGTAAAGCGGGGAAAAGGGGGGGGGGGGAGGGGGTCAGACACATCGCACCAGAACAAAGTTATACATGTTGTTCATCGACTGTAGTCCAGCGACCTCCCCCCCCCCAAAAAAAAAGGTCTATGTAAGGTTAGTAGCTACAAACCTGGTGATTCTTTAATTCGTTATGGATTGTGGAAATATTGCATGTAGCTTACAAAAACAACCGTTTCATTTGCGTTCCATTTTCTGGAATAAACCGTTTGTCAATTGTTATTGCTGCTGGCGTTGTTATGGCGTGTTTCTTGTTTTCTGTTTGTCTCCTTCTATTTTAAGACCGCCGTGCTGCCGCAAAATTTGCACCAAATTCTTGCAGCCGCCCCTCTCTCTCTCCCTCTTTGTCTGTCTGTCTGTCTCTCTTTTCTCCTCCCGCCTCTCTGCCTACCCTCTCTCCTTCTTTGTCTGTCTGTCTGTCTGTCTGTCTTCTCTTTTCTCCTCCCGCCTCTCTGCCTCCCCTCTCTCCTTCTTTGTCTGTCTCTCTCTTCTCTCCTTCCCCTCTTTACCTACCCTCTCTCCTTCTTTGTCTGTCTGTCTGTCTCTTTTCTCCTCCCGCCTCCCCTCTCTCCTTCTTTGTCTGTCTCTCTCTTCTCTCCTTCCCCTCTTTACCTCCCCTCTCTCCTTCTTTGTCTGTGTCTGTCTGTCTGTCTCTTCTCTCCTTCCCCTCTCTGCCTCCCCTCTCCCCTTCTTTGTCTGTCTGTCTCTCTCTTCTCTCCTTCCCCTCATTACCTCCCCTCTCTCCTTCTTTGTCTGTCTGTGTCTCTCTTCTCTCCTTCCCCTCATTACCTCCCCTCTCTCCTTCTTTGTCTGTCTGTCTCTCTCTTCTCTCCTTCCCCTCCCTGCCTCCCCTCTCTCCTTCTTTGTCTGTCTGTCTCTCTCTTCTCTCCTTCCCCTCTCTGCCTCCCCTCTCTCCTTCTCTGTCTGTCTGTCTCTTTTCTCCTCCCGCCTC
>JABMCL010000789.1:50000-52500 GCA_018857735.1 Alviniconcha marisindica
ATGTTTCTGTGTCTGTGGTTGTCCGCCGCCAACGCCACCGCGACGTCGCGAGGGACTGACCAGGCGTCTTCCGGAGCTGGGCTTTACCCTGGGTTGAGCGACGTCGTCGGGCACCTTCTTCTTCTCCTTCCCCTCCTCCTTCTCCTCCTCCTCCCGAGGAGCCCGGTGATACTTGTAGACGTTGTTGCCGCCGCTCCTGCGGCTCTGTCTGGGGATGAGGAAGAAGCCCTGCTTTCTCTCCGACCTGGAAGGCTCCCGGTGCCCGATGCCCTGCCGGTTGCCGGCGCGTCGCAGCTGGGAGGCCGAGCTGGGCACGTCCGCGATGGCGGCGTCGCTCTTCTTCTGCTTTTTACTTCCGGGCGGGGCGCGAGTGTCGGTGAAGTCCGAGTCGTTGGTAAAGTAGTCGTCGGCTCCCTGGGCGGTAACGCTCCGGGCGTCGTTGCTCGTGGCCGTGGCCGAGGCCGAGGCGGTCGCCGCCTTTCCGCGCGCGGGGTACGCTCTGTCGGAGACCCTGCCGCTCTCGGCGTACTCTGCGTGCCAAGTTCTGCCTCGCTCTACGTCGGCGTCGTTGGAGCTGCCCTCGCTCTTTAGACCGCCGCGGCCGTTCCGGCGTTGCCCGGGTGACGCCGGAGGTTGGCAGGCGCTGGTGGGGGCGCCCCAAGGATCGCTAAGCGTGCTGGACACGGTGTGGCTCCCTCTGGCGTCGCTGATCTGACCGGAAGTGACGCTGCTGCCGACGTTGGGCTGCATGGAGGTGTTGTCCGAGAAGTGGTCCAGGGTGTCGAGGGCGGCCCCTGTCTCTCCCACACCTGGAAACAGAGTAACGTTAAAAACCTTCACTGTCAACTATTTGTTTGTGTGTGTGTGTGTGTGTGTGTGTGTGTGTGTGTGTGTGTGTGTGGTGGTGAGAGAGAGAGAGAGAGAGAGAGGAGAGAGAGAGAGAGAGAGAGAGAGAGAGAGAGAGAGAGAGAGAGAGAGAGAGAGAGAGAGAGAGAGAGAGTGTGTCCCTCTCTGTGTGTGCGTGCGTGCGTGCATGGTGTGTGTGTGTGTGTGTGTGTGTGTGTGTGCCGCCACTGACTTACCGTTGTTGTTGTGGGAAGTCAGAGGGCCAGGGGATGAGGGGGAGAGAAGGGAAGCTACCATACCTATCGTTGTTGTCGTGGAAAGGCTGGGAAGTGTGGGGGGGGGGGGGGAGAGAGAGAGAGAGAGAGAGAGAGAGAGAGAGAGAGAGAGAGAGAGAGAGAGAGAGAGAGAAGAGAAGCCACCATCGACCTACCGAAACGGAGAGGGGGAGAAAAAGAGAGAGAGAGGGAGGCGAAAGAGAGAGAGAGAGAGAGGGGGGGGGAGAGAAGAAGAGAGGGGGAAAGAGAGAGAGAGAGAGAGGAGGTGAGAGAGGGGGGCAGGGGAGAGAGGGGGGAGAGAGAGGGGAGAGAGAGAGAGAGAAAGGGTGGAGGGGGGGGGGGGGGGGGGGGAGAGAGGGTTGAGTGAAAGAGAGGGAGAGAGAGAGAGAGGGAGAGAGAGAGAGGGGGAGAGAGAGACAGAGAGAGAGAGAGAGAGAGAGAGAGAGAGAGAGAGAGAGAGAGAGAGAGAAGGGAAGCCTACCGATGCTGCCCAGGCAAGGCAGGGACGGGGAGAAGACGGCCTTCGTGCTGGTCAGCGGGTACAGCGCGTCGGCCAGCAGGGGAGGGAACTGCACCCGGCTGGCGTGGAACCGCGAGATGCTGCTGGGCAGCGACAGCGTCGACACCGTCTCCTCCTGCCCGTCGCCGCTCCCGTCGTCGGCGTTGCTGCTGCAGCTGGGCGTTTCCGTGGAGGAGAAGGTGGACGGGAGGAGGTGGTGGCTGGCACGCCAGGCTTGCGACGTGTTGCTGAGCAGTTTGATCGAGGAAACGTCCGGGCCCTGGATTAAGGCTTTCTGGGACACGGGGTGGCACTTGACGGGGTGGCCTTGGTCCGGGTGGTGGTGGTGGTGGTAGTGGTGGTCCTGACCTGTAATCGGGCAAAGCACGCACCCTAAGTGAGAGCCCACTCTGGAGCACATGAAGCACGCTGAGAAATATCTTCATCGTCATCGTTATCGTTTTATATCATCATCTTCATCATCGACGTCGTCGTTATCGTGACCAACAATATCGTCGCCGTTTTCATTTCTGTCTACCGTTAACATAATTTTAAAGAATCGTCGTCGGCGTCGTCATCAGGACAGACACCGCCAGCATCGGCATCGTCGTCACCATCCTCATCCTCGCATCATTCTGATCAGGACCGTGCTCGTCAACACCACAACCACTCTGTCTGTCTGTCTGTCTGTCTGTCTTTGTCTCTGTCTGTCTGTCTGTCTCTGTCTGTCTGTCTCTGTCTTTGTCTCTGTCTGTCTGTCTGTCTGTCTGTCCGTCTCTGTCTTTGTCTGTCTGTGTGTCTGTCTGTCTCTGTCTTTGTCTCTGTCTGTCTGTCTCTGTCTTTGTCTGTTTGTCTGTCTGTCTCTGTCTGTCTGTCTGTC
>JABMCL010000789.1:55000-90000 GCA_018857735.1 Alviniconcha marisindica
TGGGGCCCGGAGCCCGGAGGGCTGTTGAGATAGTCTCCATGCACTTCCTGCATCTCCATCTCACCCGTGGTGACGTCACGTCCGCCCTCGCCATTCTCGGGCACGGCCTCACCGTTTTGACACCTAGAAAATCGGTTTGGAAAGAACGCAGTAATAGCAGTAGCAGTCGGTATAGTGTCAAACGGGGCTGGCTTCATTGACAACACTTACCTTTATTCTTTTTATTTTTCTTCTTATTATTTATTTATGGGGGTGTGGGGGGGGGGGGGGGGGGGGGGGGGTGGGTCCATGTATTTCACTGCCTCAGCCTCATATTCAGTTCTGCTCACATTTTCTTGCGGAACATTCTTTACTACGGCAATGTGGTATGCAAAGCACACACACACACACACACACACACGCGCGCGCGCACCCCCCCACGCACACACACACAAGCATGCACGCGCGCGCAACGCACATGCACACGCGTGCACTCACGCATGCACGGACACACACACACACACACACACACACCACACACACACACACACACACACACACACACACACACGCACGCACGCACACATAAATTATACACTACACTCACACGCACGCATGGACGCCCCCCCCCCCACACACACACACACACACATACACATCTCTCAAATCACAGAAATATTAGCATCAGAGAAGGAGGGATGGAGAATCACCTGCGTTCTCTCAGTCTCCACAGGCAGCCGACGACGACGCCAATCACCACCAGCACTCCCAGGAAAATGAGCGGGGCCACGAGCGTCCACACCACCCCGTCGCTGACCTCCAACCCCGACCCTGACCCGGTAACCTCTCCATCCACTTCCGCCTCACCTCCGCTGCTAGTGGTGTTGCCCGTATCCACGTTCAGGGGCCTCAGGGAGACGGCGGAGAACTTGCTGAACAAGGTGTCCACTGACATGTTGTGCGCCGCCAACTCCTCGGAGAGGTTCCTCGCCATCCGGTCCAGTTCATCCGCTGCTGTGGTAGTACCTTGTGACGCCATGGAGGGGTCGAGGGATTACGTCTGATGTGGCATGGCTGTGATGACCTACCGGAGTACGCCAGCACGCGGCTGATTTTGTTCGTCTCTTTGTCCCCTGGCAGGGGTTTCACATATCTGTTCGGAAGGACAAGTGGACTAAGTAAGTGGTATCTAACACCCAGACAACCTCATGGTAGGTCATAATTATCACGATCCAAACACATAAAGGTTAAAAAGAAAGCTATTTATTAACGCTAGCAGTCATTTTTATTTCAGTTTTCTTTCTTCTCATAATCATCAGGGTATTTATATATATATATATATATATATATATATATATATATATATATATATATATATATATATATATATATATATAAACACCAAATTGTACCTTATATGTTGTATTAAACAAAAGTCGAACAATTTTCAATAGTGTTAAGTAAAGCGGATTATGCCTGATCAATACTGAATTAATTGTAGTTTGTTAAAAAGATTAATTTCAGTCCTTGAAAAAGTCGAAGTTGGAGTCCATGGAAATATCTACACACACACACACAGAATCACACACACACACACACACACACACACACACACACAACCACACACACACACACAACACACACACACACACACACACCACACACACACGAGTCACACACACACACACACCACACACACACACACACACACACACACACACACACACACACACACACACACACGCAGTCACACACACACACCACACACACACACACACACACACACAGAGTCACACACCACCAACCACACACACACAACACACACCACACACACACACACACACACATCACATATATATTGCCCTGAGATACGAGTGGTGTGAACCGTTACCACAACACTTCTAGTGTACATCGCATGCTGGACTCGCTCGGATGGCCGTCTCTGGAACAGCGCAGGAAGACCTCACGCCTGTGAGTGATGTACAAAATCTACAATGGACTAGTCCAGTGCCTCATCATCAAGACCAAACTAGTGCCACCCCCACCCCCCGACAGCGCCGCACCCGCTGTCAACAGCTTAGCCTCATCACCACCAGAACGCAGTACAGAGGCGGTTCCTTTTTACCCTGCACCATGAGGGACTGGAACTCTCTCTCCAAGGATGCAGCAGAGGCGACGACTGTTGACATTTTTGTGTCACGCGCCTCCCACTAACCAGTCAACTAGGTGTGTGTGTGTTTTTTTAAAGAAGGAATTTGACAGTGCAACAATTTAAGGACTTGTGACCAGAGCTGAAACTGATGTGAACTTTTTTTCTTCTTTTTGTGTGTTGCGAACACTCCCTAAAGTGCCGGAATGATCGTCAACAGGATTGTGGGCATCTAAGGAAAGAAGAAGAAGAAGAATGTGTATGTGTGTGTGCGTGCGTGCGTGCGTGCGTGTGTGTGTGTTTAATCCTAAAAATACGTACATTTAAAGATTGTGTAAGCGATTAAACTAGGCGCTTTAAGCACCCATCATTATTATTATCATCGTACCATTTGAGGACCGCGAACCGACGGGGCTAAAATTGGATAGTGCTGCAACGACAATTAGCTTCAAATTGTTAAAGCCGGCTGCCTCAACTAGTAGACGAAGGTTTCTATTTGAAGATTGAAGGAGGAGGAGAAGGAGGAAGAAGAGAAGAAAGAAGAAATGAATAAAGGCATTGTATAATTTCGTAGTAACTTACTTCCAGCTGCTTACTTTTCACGCGCACACATACGCACAAAAAGCAAAAATGCTTCAGGCGTGCGTGTGTCCCGTCTTTGGTATTGATTGAGAACGGTCCCACTTCATCGGCTTTGCTCATTCATTGCACTCACAGAAACCAGGAAACACACTACGTTGGTTAGAATCCCACTCAACACAATCCTCTGAGGTTTTCTACGAACCGCCAAACGTCCTCACGTTTCAAAAGTCGAAGAGGATTTTGTTTTTGTTTTGTTTTTTATCCTCTCAGCTTCCTCTCGGCTGCGAACCGCACTAAGCTCGAAACCTGAAGATGAACTCCTATTCTGTTCAAATTCACGTTTTTCCCCCCAAGTTACTGATCACCAGCTCATGTCAGCGGTTTCTAAACTTATAGTCTGCCTGCGGACAATTCTTAATGTTTGACGCCACTTCAAAAACTGCACGTGCAGCTTGCTGATCTGTCACGGAGGCCTTGTGGTTCTGTCGGTTGTTTTTCTTTTACTTCGGCGTGTGTGAAACTCCTCTGGACAGCCGTTGTGAGCCAGGGGGCTGCTACAGGTTCGTGCCGTAGTTGGGACAAAGACTAAGGATTTGCAGATCGTTCAGGCGCTCGACGACGCCCTGGGCGCTTTCTGCTTGTAACACAGACAGCCTTACTAATGCTTTTTGCATAACATTAGAAACAGAGACCCCCCCCCCCCCCCCCCCAGACACACACACTATTTATTTTTATTTTTAACGTGTGCGTGTATTTTAGTTCAAAACAATACATTATATAGGGCACTGCTGCATTCACACATACACACACACACATATAAAACAATCTGTGAGCAGCAAAAAAAAACGCATTCAATTTTATTCAAACTTCATCATATGGCAATTACAGTAAACAGATCCGCAGCAATAGTTGTAGTTTTTCTCTCCCTCCTTATTTATGATATAGAGAACATGCACTGATTAAATATTAACTTTGGTGAGAAATTACCCAGGTTTATTGTGTGCAGCATACATAGAGACATCTATCTACTTTTCATTGTTGTTGTTGTTGTTGGTGGTGTTGGTGTTGGTGTTGTTGTTGTTGGTGGTGGTGGTGGTGGTGGTGGTGGTGTGTGTGTGTGTGTGTGTGTGTGTGTGTGTGTGTGTGTGTGTGTTTGTATTGCTTGTATTCTTCTTGTTTTACCCACTTGTTGTCGTGTGCCCAAAAACTGTAAACAGAGCAAATTCTTCCATAATGGCCCAGCAATCAAATTGCAGCTGAACAATGAATTTATTACAAATTCACCATGGCGAACTCTGTTCCTGTGGAATGGCAGCTTTTGTTGTGTGTTACTCCCTTGACCTTTTCCACAAGTACTCAAATTTGGGGAGTACATGCACATGCACAAAAACACACAAGTGATAACGAAAGGTTAACCCATCGGATAACACAGAGAAACAATTTAACAGCTCTATTCAGCTAATGAATAAAAATAATTACTACCCCCCCACCCCCCCCTTTTTTTTTTTACATTGAAATTCAGGTACTTTTACACAAAAATCCAAGTAAAATGCTCTTATAGTTAACACTAACATTTTCACATGACTCGTTAGGAAATTTTCTGTTCTTCTAGTTCTTAAACAGTGGGTGGTCGTGCGGTCAGGGAGAGGGTGTGGAAGTTGGTGGGGGTGGGGGGGAGGTGCAGGAGGATTACATCTAAAGAACAAACAAAACCCACTAAAAACTGCAGTTTCCCAAAACTGTAGAACTTAAATGCTGCCACGACAAAAGACCACCCTCCAGACTGTTTATGGCGTGTCATGTGAATAAAAACCTGTTACAGACAGCTGATCCTCAATGAATGCTGCTTTTCCAACTCCCCCCCCCCTTCTATTTTTCAGAAGAAAAAATTCAACCTTCAGGGGTAAATTCCCCAGCTCAAAACCATCCACAACTAATGTAGCTTTTACACATCCACAAAAAAGTTTTACTGTTCTTCTCAATTCATTCATGCAACTGCTCTTACCCTTTCAACGTTTCGTCAAGACGTCAACATTTTTCTCTCACAAAACACGTACATGAAATCACCGCACAAATTGCCCTCTTCAACCCGATAAACAACACAACAAACCGGAACTGATGTGCATCAAACCACGTGCTCTTTTTCTCAAATTTGTAACCTCGCCAGCCCTTGCTGACTGCTAATCAGGGTGAAAATCAGTTAATGGTTTCCTTCAAGCACTTCACCATTAACCAGGCTGGTTACTTGATAAACTGTTACAACACAGGAAACACTCATGTACAGGAGCACAGGCACTTGACATAAGTTATAAATTTTTTGTCTTGGCACTCTTCTCTGCTACAATGCATACAGTAATAGCCCCAAACTCCAAGCACTGGGTTCACAGCATCCTTCCTCCCTCCAACCATGCCGTAATTAGTTATGACATAAGATCTGCGTTAACTGAGTTTTTCATCGGTGCTCAAGTGGCAATACGTTTTTAACAGACAACTCAAATTCTATCAGGCATTTTTTTTTTTTTTTTTTTAATGCCCACATTGCTTACATCAGCGCAAATAAAACCAAAATCATTTGAATTGAGATGGGACTAATACCTTACTCAGGGTGGACACGTTTGTAGGCATGCTTCAGTGCTATGTTACTTCCACAGTCTTATTAGTACCTAAACCTTGTGGAGGGAGCCGACAGCATCGGCTGACAGATGCGTGGAGAAAAGGAGCGCCCCTTCCGTGGATTAACCAATTATCGCAGAGTTGGAGGAAGGGTGCCAAAAAGCAAGGCTTGGAGTGTGACTAGCCCAACAGAAGCACTAGATGTCACAATAATAAAATATATAAAAAATTAAGTGCCCATGTAACAGTCTG
Source organism: Alviniconcha marisindica (assembly GCA_018857735.1). Lineage (NCBI taxonomy): Eukaryota > Metazoa > Mollusca > Gastropoda > Provannidae > Alviniconcha > Alviniconcha marisindica. The sequence continues at coordinate 60,576 of JABMCL010000789.1, forward strand.
AAGAAGAGGTGTAAAAAAGTTACCCTTTTTTTATTATATATATATATATATACAAAATGGGAACTCCAAACTTGGTCCAGAGCATACACAACCCCACACAAATCCAAATTAACTGACAGATACGAGATATTTCATTTTTCCATCAACTTTGTACCTCCTCCCCATCCTTTTGTATTTGTTTGCATAAGTTCACACAACTCTGAACAGCTGGAACAACATCTGAGGCCATTCATTTGACACGTTTACAGCCAATCTTTTCTCATCATCGTTTTTACCCCAAATAAAGGTAAGGAGAAATAAGAACATTATTTTCTGGTTTGTTCTCCAGAGAGCTAGAAGCACATCCATCCCTAATGGACAGCTCCCATAAAAGTGTAATTTTCACGATTCCTGCATTGTTTACGAGGGCAAAGACTGGACTCTCGGTGTAGCTGCGATTGAGAAGAAGAAGAAAGTTTACATGGGCTAAAGCTTTAACTGAGCTGGTGAAAAAAAAGCCAAATTGGTTTTAGACAACTGGACAACAAATTGATGCAGCTGAAAATTTCTCAGCAATTAAATTAAACTGGATGACAGAATCCGTTTTAATGTTGCCAATCTATTAGGTTTGAATGAATGCCTGTTACAGCCGGTCAGGCACCATCCTGTTGAAGCTTTGAGCCAATGCTCCACAGAGAAGTGAGAAGTGACGTGCACTGAAACAAGACTCCCCCCCCCCCCCCCCCCCCACCAGTTGGAGGTCTTGAATTCAACAGTAACAGAACAAACACTGAAGTTAAAAGTTTTATTCTCCAATTTACCATGGGACTGTAAAGTGTCTTTGATATCAACATATATAACGTGTCATTAAACTCACCACATGACCAACTCATAAATATGACTGCATGCACTTTGAACTTCAGAACTGTTACAATCATAAACACCTCAGTACAATTATAAATATAATGACTTCACAAAAGCCCCAAAATCATAGACCACATGAAAGAATGTCAACATGGCAGCTGTTGCATATTCATGAAATGAATACACACATATGCATGTGCATACACACATACACACGTGCATTTACACACACACACACACACACAAACACCTGTCTCACTTTCTCACACCATTCACATTTATATGCACTTCTGCAACAACAACAAACAAACAAAAACCAACTATTTACCAAGGGCAAAAGTACAAACACCATAAAATAGATGCCACCGTGGGTGAAAAAATCAAAACACATGCTTTTGATGATGGTATCAACATTTCAGTAACAGACATTCATACATTATATAAAATATATACATATATATATATTATGTACAGCGGTGGATATTTTGTCATGAAACCTGTGTACAAGAAGGGCCAACATAAAAATGAGAATAAAAAAAAAAAGTCTAGATAACTGAACCCACCTAAAGATGTACAAACATAAACCAAAGCAACAGATCAGTCACAGTGAATGTAACATAGAACCAGCAAACGGTAACACAGCTTTATATTTCAACACATTCATTCATTATTTTATTTTATTTTTTATGGCTGCTTTTCTATTTTACGGGTGAACCTGTTGGTGCAAGCCTGGCAAGCAGTGCTGGCTGTAGCTGTTGAATCATCACAACGTCTGATTTTGCAGAGAGACAGACAGACAGCACACGGCACACATAAACTGTGCATGCACCCTGCTCATATTCACAGACAAGTCGATGCATGGTTTCTTCAGAAGGAATGGGCTCAAGAATACATGGAATTTAACTGCAGTAATGGCGGGCAGCATGCAATGTGAGCAACATGGAATCACTGCCAAAAGGCCCCCCCCCCCCCCCACGAAAGGTCTGAAGGACAAATGTTCAGCCAGCTCACACTCATGCAGACGGAAAAAACAGCCTTCTCATCAATTTCAGTCTCATAGCTGTGACCTGAAAATGGATCAAGGTCACTCAAAGTGGGTTGAAGGTGTGAGCTCAACAGAGATTACCATCAGTTAAGAGTCTGAAAGGCTGCACTTGTACCACTGACAGCAACCAAGAAACAGCCAGGCTTGGAAGTTTTTGCAAAGGTTGGAACCACACAATTTATCTCCCTTAAAAGTTCAATATAAAGTAATTAATGACTTGAATGACTGAAAAGAATAACGTCCCATTATTATTTTTATACAACAATTATACAACTTGAATGACTGAACAAAATCACGTCCCATTATACAACAATTATACAAAGGTTTATGTTAACTTATTAGAACCTGTCCAAAAATACAAACAAAAAACTGACATTTGATCAAGGTCCCCAAAGGTGTACAAGATAAGTTTTAAGATTACACTTGCACGAAAGCCATCATCTCTGTTTTGCCACAGCCTGCCATGGTGGCCTCATAAACATTGATCATTACACAGACTTGCAAAAATCATATATTTCAAGCAGGAAAAAGCTTAATTACGACCACAAAGAAATCCAAGAACTTGCAAACTGTTCCTTGCTTCATCAGGTCGGTCACAAACATACTCAGACTTCATCTGATCATCAGCTCTGAATAGTAGAAAGAGAAAATGAAAGGTTCAGGGCAACACCAACCAATATGCTTCTACATTCAATCAGAACAATGATTTGACAAGCGCCACTAAAACTACTGACTTCAGAAAATAAGTCTATGCTTAGCTCACTCGCTCTTTGTCATTTGAAAGAGAAAATGAAAGAACCGGTACAACACCAACGAAGATGTTTCTACACTGATCAGAACAATGATATGACCAGTGCCACTAAAACTACTGGCTTCAGAAAACAAGATCTACACATAGCACACTCACTCTTTGTCATTTTATTATTCGTTTTCTCCATTTCCTTTTGTTTTCCATCTAAGCAACATAATAACTCATCGCCTGTTTTGTTGCTTTGATCATAATTGAGATCAATGAATGGAAAAATCACACTGCAAGCTATCACAAGAGTATCGGGTCATTAATTACTGAGCAATTTTTAAAACTGCCACTGCTACTTAGAACAACAGAAGACAAAAGCAAACATTCAGTCCAATCATCTTCAAAGCAAGCACAAATTTAATATTAAATCAGATCTGAATGATCACGAATGGTTTCATGTCAACAATTAACTGTAATCAATCAGACTGCATGAAACAACACCCTACGTAGATGATAGACAAAACACAATGCACCCTAAGTAAATGACAGACAAAACGCAAAGATACAATTTACAAACCACAACAGTTCTCTCCAGATACGATGTCACTGAACACATTCTGTCACTGAACTGACTTGTTCATGCATGTAGCTGAGTAAAAAGCACTGCCTCTTTCTTATGGAACAAAAATATGTACTAAAACTGCACAAGCTGTACGCTACCCAAAAAACACAAAATCAGCTATGCATGATATGAATGAAACAAATTATACCCAAAGTAAAGCAGTATGTCTCCAAACCCTGCAAAAAGAGCATATGCAGGTGTGTGTGTGTGTATATATATATATTATATATATATATATATATATATATATACATGCAAATGACACACAAACGCACACACACACACACACACAAATTCAGTAGTGCTGTTTAAAAAATATACCCCTTGTTAGCTTGTTGAGATCTTGGTTTCACAAGTCTGTATCAACACATGATCCATATGCTGCCCCTGCAGATGTGCTCAGGGAGGCCTTTTGCCTTGACCACAATGACTATCTTCTTCAATTTTATGGGTGACTTGGCTCTTTATGCCCAACTAGCAGTTCACATCCAGCTTGGTGGGAAGAGCAAGTGGTTTTTGTTTGTTTTTTTAATTCTTTTAAGATTTTTTATACACCCAGTCGACCTGGATGGTTATATCGGGGAGAAAGGTAGGAAGGGAGTTAAGCAGACATCCACCAAAAGCTACACTGACTTTTAACTAAAACGGAGGCAGTTTTGGCAGAAATGCCAGTGTCTTAAACCTGTTATGGAAAGGGTGAAGTTTCAGCAGAAATGCCAGTGTGTTATACTTGATACTAAAATGGGGATTTTTTTTTAGCAGAAATGCTACTTGTTACCTGTACCTGTTACAGAAATGGGGGAAGTTTGAGCAGAAATGCCAATATGTTACAGAAATGGGGGCAGTTTTAGCAGAAATGCACACATGTTATACCTGTTACAGAAATGGGGGGCAGTTTTTGCAGAAATGCATGTGTTATACCTGTTACAGAAATGGGGGCAGTTTTTGCAGAAATGCACATGTTATACCTGTTACAGAAATGGGGGCAGTTTTAGCAGAAATGTACGTGTTATACCTGTTACAGAAATGGGGGGCAGTTTTAGCAGCAACTCCCAGGAGCTATACCTTTGACTAAACTAGGGGCATTTTAAGCAGGCACTCCCAAGTTCTATACTTGTGACTAAAACAGAAGCCGTTTTGAGGTGAAAATCTCAATGAGCAACTACTCTTTGACGGCATCTCGTTTTACAGAGATGCTTTAGATGATAACAGATAAGATTACATAGTTGCATAACATGTTTCCATTCAGCAAATGGACACACACACATACACACACATTACCAACACATCATTCTGACTCGGCATGCACAAAACCACAAAATTACTCCAAAATGCGCCTCTATCGGAGCACTAATACACACAGTCATCACCCAAATACATCATTTACACAGTTTAGTTATCAGACACAAACACTTCACAACAGATATCATATCCAGAGCACAGCACAAGCAGAACTTTACTGAGTATTCACACAAAAATACACCGTTCCAGCCAAACACACATCCCCAAACAACAGGACATACAGCTAGTCTATTTACAAACACATCACTGCCACCTACATAGTACAAAGTATATACTCACAAATATGTCACCCCCCCACCTCCCACCAATACATTATTTGCAGTGTAAAATTGCACCAGTATGTGCATCACAACCCATACAATGAGACAACACACCGCGGTGTATGTCAAATTCGTTGCTGATAGTATATTTGAGAATCACAGGCTCTCCACAGACATCGGGTAATTTGGTGGCTATGGCCAACCATTCTGATCCTCTCCTCCAGCTGCCAGCCTTAACGTAATGCAATGTTTTCTGATCAAGTCCTTGGACATGGCTGGCTGATCATGGAACTCGTGTACAGTTGCAATGTCACTTTATCAACAAAACAGACCAGGTTCCAGATGATGATAATAGGTGTGTGCTCAGGAAATACTGTTGAAAAATGTTATGATGACAAGTACCTACTAACAGATAAAAATAAATAAAAAATACAAATATTTAAAAAATCTATTTAAAAAACAACAACATTTCATAATATTCTAACAGAAGCACAGGCAGGAACAAACAATTAGTACTCGGGGAAGGAGTGGGTGAAATGGGTAAGGGGGGGGGATGAGTAATGTGGATCTGGCAGCCTTCCAATTTTCCCAGTGATGCTGCACATACTTGAAAAAGCACCAATTCACTGACATCACTGACGATGCTGGTAGGGGGTGTGACATCAACTGATGCTGCTGGTAGGGCTGTTGAAAAGGGGTGTGACATCAACTGATGTTGCTGGTAGAGCTGTTGGAAAGGGGTGTGACATCAACTGATGTTGCTGGTAGAGCTGTCGAAAAGGGGTGTGACATCAATTGATGCTGCTGGTAGAACTGTTGAAAAGGGGTGTGACATCAATTGATGTTGCTGGTAGAGCTGTTGAAAAGGGGTGTGACATCAACTGATGCCGCTGGTAGGGCTGTTGAAAAGGGGTGTGACATCTCTGATGCTGCTGGTAGAGCTGTTGAAAAGGGGTGTGACATCAACTGATGTTGCTGGTAGAGCTGTTGAAAAGGGGTGTGACATCAACTGATGTTGCTGGTAGAGCTGTCGAAAAGGGGTGTGACATCAACTGATGCTGCTGGTAGAGCTGTTGAAAAGGGGTGTGACATCAATTGATGCTGCTGGTAGAGCTGTTGAAAAGGGGTGTGACATCAACTGATGTTGCTGGTAGAGCTGTTGAAAAGGGGTGTGACATCAACTGATGCTGCTGGTAGAGCTGTTGAAAAGGGGTGTGACATCTCTAATGTTGCTGGCAGGGCTGTTGAAAAGGGGTGTGACATCTCTAATGTTGCTGGCAGGGCTGTTGAAAAGGGGTGTGACATCTCTGATGTTGCTGGCAGGGCTGTTGAAAAGGGGTGTGACATCTCTGATGTTGCTGGCAGGGCTGTTGAAAAGGGGTGTGACATCACTGATGCTGCTGGTATGGCTGTTGAAAAAGGGTGTGACACCACCAGGAAGGATGTCAAGGAGCCACCTGGTGACTGCATATCACATGAGCTTGGAAAGAGTTGAGGCTGGAAATGTGTTGTTCTTTGGACTGGAGTGTAATCTTCACTGTCACTCGTCAACCACAATCAGTTTTAGGATCCTGTAGAGGAAAAAAAAAGGGATTACACATGGAGAAGGCAGACGAATACATCGCCCTTCTGTGTGTACAAGAAAGCAATAAGTAAACACAGAGAGGAAATAGGGGGAGAAAGAGAGTGAACAAGGGGGGTGTGTGTGTGTGTGTGTGTTTGTGGGTGTGTGCATGTACATGTGCATTGCTAACAATTCAAACATGATGAATTACCAAATGAAATCCCCTGTTGCCAAATATCTTAGTAACCATTTCTTATACTTGGCAACCATTTCTTTTGTGCCTAAAAAATAAAAAAAATAAAAAACGTTTTTGTGTTTGTGATCAGTATTATATCTACAATTCACGGATATGAACAGACTTATGCACTGACCAACACCTGGAGTTCTTCCATCATTTTGCCCTAAACCCCATCTCCTAAAGCTTGAATTTTCCATCATTGTGACCCAAACCCCTCCTATCACCTCCATCATTTTGCCCTAAACCATATCTCCCAAAGCTTGAATTTTCTATCATTGTGACCCAAACCCTCCTATCACCTAAAGTAGGTACTGGCAGCCTCTGTGACACCATGTGTCAGCAATTAGACTTTGAAGATTTGTGCATTTTCAACTGGCTATAACTTCATTGATTTGTCATGAAACGAAATAAAATTTGTGAATACCTGTTGATTGACAACTTATCTTCATTTGCTTGCTTTTTTCTGGAGTGTGTGTGTGTTTAGAAACAAAAAACACACTGGCCAACCACAGTACCATCCATGCGTTTCGCCACGGGAAGCGCTTGCCGTCACAGCAGAGAAAACATAGTCCGTACTTTCTGCTTAGCGCGCAGGTTTTCCATAATTAGAACAATGTCATGACCCATATCACAGGAAAGAAGAGATCGAGATCTATCGTTTGGTATAAAGCAATTGACCCTTTTCCCAAATTTTGAACATGAAGCCGCTCTTTAAACATTCCGAAAGCAAATTTCGCCCAGAAATAATGAATATACTACCGTTAATCCAGGTATTTTTGGAAAGAGTGTTCAGTTTTCTACCAGTTGAAATAGTTTGTTAGAAGCTGTAACTGTAAGCAGCTGCGCGACTTGCCAAAAACCTAGGCCACTTGTTCAGCCAATGACGCAGTATGGTGACCTCGTGGGCCAGCTTGATTCCAAACGATGTTCTGACTGAAATACGTAAGTTTTCTCACAGTCTGGCTCTTCGTTTAAATTATAAGTAAGGTTTTTGAGCACATGTTGACAAACAAACTTGTATTTACAGTGTTATGTTGTAAAGATGGTCCAATAAGTCTGCACATGAGCGCCATGGTGTAACCATGAGTGCGCATTTTCAATAGAGCTGATAGAATTTTGATTTTGTATCAACTGATATGAATTTTTAAAGCTTCTGCAAATGATTTCTGTCACCGAGTTAAAGTTTAGTGCTCTTAATCTTATTTGATTGAAAATGTAAATTGAAATCAGTGTGTTTAAAATCGACGCAGTACTTTTGGTCGTAGCTGTAAGAGTTATTGTTCTTGATTAGATTCACTTTCATTTTCAGTTGCTAGTTTTTTACTTGTCCTGCACTAAGTCAACATAAAATCGCAATGAAATATTAATAGACATACTGATCCATACATACAGTTAACCTTTTAGAGCAAGAATAGTAATTATTTACATAAAAATAATTAGAAAATGTGCCTCCCATTCCCAGTCCGATTTGAGCAAACACTGCATTTTAACCTCTTCCTTTGTCACTTTGTTTTGCAGCTCATGACAACTACAGTATTCTCAAGGAAATCCTCACCCACACAGGGAAAGGAAGACCCAAGAATGTCCTGTCACCACTGTTACCAACAAGTTTCTTCTGCAGTTGTGTCATTTGAAGGAATCTGCCAAAGATCAGACTGGCATACCAAGACTATGTTGCAAAATACTGCTGCTATGTCCATGAACAATGCAGTAACTATAATGCAAAATACACAACTTTCTCCAACTCAAGACAACATTTCATGAAGATAGGTTGAATAGCAGCTTGCAGATAACCAACAGCACAACAAGACAGGGAGCGTGGACTATGCCAAAGACCAGACTTGCATACCAAAACTGTGTTGAAAAATACAGCTGCTCTGTCTATGAACGGTGCAAAGAAAGTAATTGTAAGGCACAGTGCACAGCTTCTTCTAATTAATACAAAAATCTCATTGAGATAGGTTGAACAGTTAAGAGGTTATGTTCTGCTAAATATGGGAATAAAATGGCATGAATCTCGCTTTTTTGAAGAAATCTCCTTTCTCTGACAGTCGGTGCAAACATGTTTACTGTTTGCTATCAGTAGGAATGCATTTAAAACAAGGTTTATAAGCTGCTTTAATTCTTGCCAAAATTTCATGAAGATGGGTTGAATGGTTCTGATGTTACGTCTCACTGAACATGGGTATAAAATGCCATAGCACAAGTACTTTGTAACAAAAATGCTAATTGCACATTGTCATTTTTGAAGAGATGCCAAGGCTGTATATAGAAGGGTATGACAGCCCCCCCCCAAATTTTGGTACAATCCATATGTACAGTAGGCCATGTGTGATTTAGGAGACATACTGTGTCCAAATGGTTGTGTGACATGCTGCTAAACAGTGTCCATCGGAACCATTGCAAAACCGTAACAATTTACAAAGAAAAATGGCCATAATTTAATTACTTTTGTAGACAGAATCTTAATTTTTCTTTGTTATTCTTCACATTTTTTAATGTTCTATTAACTGCAGCAAACTGCATTCTTATCTAATTTCATCACAATTTTGGCTGCCGGTACCTACCTAAAGCTTGAATTTTCTATCATTCTGACCCAAACCCTCTTATCACCTAAAGCTTGGACTTTCCATCACTCTGACCCACCCCTCCTAAAGCTTGAACTTTCCAGCAATCTGCCCAAAACCCTCCTATCTCCTACCTATCAGCCTGGAAGTTGAAAGGGGGGGGGGGGGAATCAAAAGAGAATATCACTATGAATGCTTTTCAAACCACCTCCAGAGCAACTCCGTATCTCATGCACTTCAGCACACAGGAAACCTCTTCTGACCTCAGCAGGAAGGAAACCTCTTCCCTGATGCAAGGCACACACACGCAAAAAGAGGCTCCTGATAAGTATGGTGAAACGCCACACAGGCAGCACAGAGAAGTGGCTGAATTGTTAAAAGGGCCTTTACCTAAACTGTCAGCGTCCACACCGTCGGAGCCAGAAGGTGGTGCTGTTGGTGCTGGCTGAGGCTGTGCTGTTGTGGACCCCTGGTCTTTGGATGCCTTGCCTTCCCCTGCAGGCGGCTGTTTTCCTTCTGCGCGTCATGTCGGACAAACAAAAATAGTGTGTGTATCTACCTTAATAATAATAATAATGTACATTTATCATGCGCTCATCAACACCCTGAGTGCTCACATGATACATATTAACCTAAATATGATATTCTATACACATGTAGAGCAGAGTCCAACCAAAACAATTTAGATAAAGTATTATTTAAAAAAAAATAAAAAACGCACTACAAACACACACACACTGACTGTAGCAGAAACTGGGTACTGATATTAGTTTGGATGGAAATACTGTGAGAAGAGGAAGGTTTTCAGTTTGGCTTTAAAAGATGACAGGGTTGAGCAGGTCTAAGTTCTTGTGGGAGTGAATTCCAAATGTGGGGTCCAAAGCAAGAGCAGGTGCGAAAGCCATGAGTCTTGCGTTTGTATTGTTGGATTTCCAGCATGCGGGTGTCAGAAGAAGAGCGTAGTCATTAAGACAGAGTGTAGACAGGCAGCAGTTCAGAGAGGTAAGCAAGACCAGAACCACTTATAGCAGTGAAACAAGATCGCCTGCCCCCCACCCGCCCCCTTACACACACACACACATATCCTACCTGTGTGCCAAGCTGCACAGTCAGTACACACCCACCTTCCCTGTGCTCTGCACCATGATCATGAAGCCGAATCTCGTTGTCTTTTTTTTTCTCTTTTTTTTATTTTTATAATTGGGAAGCAGGGATAACTCAGTGTTGGAGCGGTGGATTCGGGATTCAAAGGTTGCAGGTTGGATTCCCGGCAGGAGTGGCAGGAAAATGTTCTTCTGCACAGTCAACTTTCTGTGCTGACTCTTATTTTAATATCTGTTCCACCCCTTTTACCACAGTAGCACATAAAAGATCTTGGTCATTCTGCCAAAAGTGCTGACAGAAGGTTACAGCTAAGCACACATGCACTATAGGTATGGGGCTTCAAAAGATGTGACATTGGAAACTGGCGCACGGTTGTATGGTGTACGCTGAACGTGCACCACGATGGCAGCAGTTTCACATGGTATGAGCCATGTAACAAAGAGTGCTTTGAGTACTCTGCTTTGGCGGCTATTCAAGACACACTCTGTAAAGGTACAGTCAAGTCTTTCAGAACCACATACAACTAAAGTGCAGTGGGACTGCTAGGAAGCAGAGAAAAAAGCTTTACAGGTGCCACCGGGAAGCACTAGGGACTCATCCTGACCTTGACAAGTCTCCATAGAAAAAACACACAACAGCATCGGAAATTCAAAGTCACAACTGTTGCACTTCAGTACGTACGAGACATAAAACTTCCCAAATGCAAACTAAGAGAAAGACATTGACGTCTCTGATACCTCAGCAAAGTGATGCTCTCATTTATTACCACAATGGTGAAATCAACCCAGGCAGCACATAAACATGGCCGAGCTGTAGCAACAACAAAAAACTGTTTAAAAAAAAAAAGCTCACCTAAACTTTGAGCGTCTGGGCCGCTGTCACCAGGAGGTGGTGCTGGTTCAGTGGACGCAGGCTGTGTTGTTGTGGACCTTGGAGTTTTAGAAACCTTGCCTCCCTCCACACCTGTTGTTTCTGGCAAACTGCCGGTCATCTTCGTCTGCAGGAAGTTGGTGAGACCCTCCACCACGGTGGTGACATTGGAGACCTCTGTCATGGCCAGGCCAACTTTAGCAAACAGCTCTCCAACGTCTGAGTTCAAAGCCCTAATGGACCCGTTCATGGACTCCAATGAGGCATTCAAGCTCTGCAATCACACACAAAAAAAAGAAAAAAAGATACAGTATGATCCAGTTACGGGTTTCTTCTTTTTCGGTTTTTCTTTTCTTCTGCCATCCAGCTCTTCTGCACATCAACAAACCTGCTGAGTCGGTGTACACAAAATCACTTCATCCATTTAACTGCTGTTCTGGTGAATAGATTTCACACTTCTAGCATTGCAATCTGTGCCATAATTTTTTTAAATAATTTTAATCTCTTACTTTTTATTATTTTAATGACAATAAATAAGACCTGTTTAATCTAAATTCATTTCCAAAAAGCAAACAAACTCACATTTTCTGACAAGTAATGTAATGGACAGCTTTACAATTGCATTTTGTTTTCACAGCATACATCAACTCAACTAGAGTATCTTAGGATGCCTTTACTCATATTCTGGTGAAAAACAATCACCAAGGAAAAACCTGCTTAATTACAATGAATGAATAAATGACAGCTAAACTGACAACCAACACTACTACAGCAGTAGCAGCCTGTGATGTGGCAAGATCACACTGACCACCAAAACAACGGCAACAGTCACCTGCATCATGTGGCCAGGTTTTTTGACTACTCACAGGCTACACTTGCACACTGTAACCTTTGGCACATTGCCCTGCACGTTCACATCCCCATAGCTGCCCCTGATGAAGCTGCTGAACAGCAGAGACACTGCGTACGCAGGTATTCACTCATGTATGCATAGGAACAATGTTGCGCACACAAAATCTCACCAGGATCTGAGCAAACAGCTAAACCGAAGGGGGGAAACCCAAAACGAGGACAACAGCTACTCACACTGAGGTCCTGGAACACTTCAGTTCTGAAGACCATAAACTCCTTGTGGTCCTCCTTCAAAACTTGGACATCGCTGTCAGAAACTGTCGATGTACCGCTGCCACTGGCTGGTCCCCCTTGGGTCAGGTTACCCCAGTCAGACTGCATCTGATCAACATAACAACCCAGTCAATTCAGCACACCCAAACAAGTGGTATTCACACATCATTAAGACAAGCTTAAAATGAATTTTGTGTTTGTACTCCTGAAACTGCAACTGGCACCTGTATTCAGTTGTGTATGAGCACATTTAATTATTATAGTTTTTGTACACACTGCACAGGTTGTCTCTTGTGTGCACTGCTTTCTTTAGTGTGTTCAGAAGCCAGTGTAAGTTCATCACCTTGAAACTCGTGCCATGTATGCATTCTCTAAACTGCCCAGTGACAGACAGCCAAGTCAGCAGGCATGTTTAAACTGCACAAAAAGCACAATGAAATGTATTAATCTGAATACACTCTTGCCTTTTTGTTCTTTTGTAAATTGCTGGTAGATAAACATGAACAAGTACATGAGGAATACATATTGCAGCACCCTTGAAGAAATCTGCAGAAATACCTTTCTTACCAAATATTAAGAGTACACACATACACACACACAGTGTGTACAGATTCATTCACACCACACACACACACACACACACACACACACACACACACACACACAGTGTGTGTACAGAAACATGCAGGTACGCACACACACACACACAGAGTGTGTACAGACTCAGGCACACCCACACACACACACCACACAGTGTGTACAGACTAACACGCATGCATGTACACACACAGTGTGTACAGACTCAGGCACACACAGACACCCACACCCACCCACCTGTTCCAGCTTGTGCTGCAGGTCTTGCACCTGGCCCTGCAACTGCAGGAGCGACAGAGGAGTTTCTGCCTGACTGCTCTCATCCTCCACCCCAGCATTCACTGGCTTCTTGCTGGTCACCTGCACAGCATCCATCTCAAGTCACGCTTCATGGTCACACCACAACACATCCACACAGCCAGCTAGCCACACCTCATTGGCACTGGGATTTGTGGTGCAATGGTAGGACTGGGCTGCGTTAAACGGTAGCTACTTGTGTCCAGGCAAGCAGATGATAAACCACCAACAAAAGTGCCTTGTTGGTGCACTGCTGTCATTACTAACACAGGGCCCAACTTCTGACGCTACCAGTTACCACACCGGTCGACTGACACAGGCCCCCAGACGTTGCTGTGACCGAGAGAGGCTGGCAACCTGCCCGCTGCAGGTTTTTTTGGCAGTCTTGCTGTCACTACCATCACACTGCCCAACTTCTGATGCTACCCTGGCATGTCACCTGCCAAGTGGTGTAGGCCTCCAGAGTGCTGCGAGCGAGTGAGGCTGGCAACGTACCCTCTGACATTTGTCACCAGCGCACAAACATCAACCTATCTACCCACTGAAATTCATCACCAGTACACCACCAACATCGCCCGATATAACCGTACTAGTTGACTGGGCGTAAAACACCAACTTGCTTACTTACACCAATATCAACCTACCCACTGAAATTTGTCACCAGCACACCAACATCAACCTACCCACTGAAATTCTTCACACCAATGTCAACCTACCCGCTGAAATTCATCACCAGTACACCAACGTCAACCTACCCACTGAAATTCATCACCAGTACGCCGACATCAACCTACCCACTGAAATTCATCACCAGTACACCACCATCAACCTACCCCCTGAAATTCATCACCAGTACACCAACGTCAACCTACCCCCTGAAATTAATCACCAGTACACCAACGTCAACCTACCCAGTGAAGTCCGTCACGAGTGTGCCAACATCACCATGCCTACCTCCTGATGCTACCTCACCTGCTGTGTGACGTAGGCCTCCAGACGTTGCTGTGACTGAGTGAGGTTGGCCACCTGCAGGCTGACGTTCTGCACCTGGTCCTGCAGACCTTGCATGAGCTTGTCCAAAACGTCCATGTGCGCCTGAAACAGTACAACCGGCTGCTGAAGCAGGCTTTCCATCACAACTCCTGAGCAGCAGCAAACAAGCCATGGCTACACCCAACCCCCCCTTTCCCATCTTCCGGTAAGGGGTGAAGGAATAAACTCTGTTACTGTTTAACAGAGGAAGGCAGAAAGTATTACAAGAAAACTGCTGTGTATCAAAGAGATCCTAAATATAAAATATTTGTCATAGTTCAGGAGCTGTGTGAGAGTCGAGGTGGCCGTCCTGGGCTGTCCGTCCTAACGAGCCTTCTAGTTTCTGTGGACGTAAAGCTATATTGAACCAGGCTTCGGCATTGGTTACAGCTTGTCCCTAATATGTCAACTGACATCTGAGGACATTAAGCATCACTTCATCATCATCAAAATATTTGTTTCAACTCATACATTTATGCCTCATGCTCATCATCATTAACACGAGCCTCAGCCATATCCAGCATTTGTGGGTATAGGTGCTGCAAGCATTTCAGCTGTGGAATGTTTGAGCTGAGACTGAGAATGAAGAAGTTAATGAGAATAACTTTAACCCACCCTTTGTAAAACTACCAGATCACAAGTTATGTATGCATGACTCATATCATTGGCAGGAGCTGCCACAAGTATCATTTTTGTCATGACAAAAGTATGCTTGTCACGACAAAAGTTTTGTCGCCACAGAAGTATGTTTGTCGCGACAAAATAGTTTTGTGTTTATTGTGACAAAACGTTTGTCACGACAAATATTTGTCGCGACAAAAATGATGCTTGTGGCAGCTCCCGCCAATGATAGACTCATGTCTCCATCTCTCACCCAAACTGAACCAGCATCCAACAAACCTCAAGTGACCACCTTACCTGCTGCCTGCTAAGGTCAGCTGCTGCCATTCCAATGCTCTGAGTGAAGGTGGCGTTGATCTGAGAGAGCAGCGCCTGTTGACAAAAATCCACATTAACTTAAGCGCTGAAAAAAACACAACTCTCACTCCTGAAGTTTCAGTTATATTTCAAATACTTACAGAGTGCAATATATTTTAAAAAATAAATTCAACCAGGCAACTCTCACTGCGGAAGTTTCGGCTACATTTCAGATACTTACAGAATACATTAAGCACTGAAAAAATATATTCAACCCTGCAACTCTCACTCCTGAAGTTTCAGTTACAGTTCAAATACTTACAGAATATATTAAGCACTGAAAAAATACATTCAACCAAGCAACTCTTACTCCTGAAGTTTCACCTACATTTCAGATACTTACAGCTAGAACACCTTATTCATGCCATTATGAGAATTTACGGCAACTCTCACTCCTGAAGTTTCAGTTACATTTCAAATACTTACAGAATATATTAAGCACTGAAAAAATACATTCAACCAAGCAACTCTTACTCCTGAAGTTTCACCTACATTTCAGATACTTACAGAACACCTTATTCATGCTATTATGAGAATTTACAGCATCAAATCCCAGATAAAAATCATGTATCCTTTTTATTTAATCCTTTCACAGGTTTGCATAAACAGAGAGAAGGGACAAGTCTGCAACTGAGTATAAATGCCAATATACTTTGCTGTAAATAGTTGTACCTGAACATCCTGAGTGTCACTGTCTGAGGATCCTCCTTCTCTCCCACTAGAATTCTGCACATCAAACATCGCAGGCATCATCAACAAAAGCCAAACACTCAACCTTAAAGGAACTAGCCTTCTCAAAACACCTTTTGTCCAGAAAAGTTGGCCTTTCTCAAACAAGTCAAACAGATCGAAACAAACACTTCCAGTAAAATTGAGATTTTTGTTTGAAAATGCACCACCGACTTCAATTTAGGTGATTAGTGGGAAATGACTGTGAAAAACACTGCCGAGTGTCAAAGCTGGCCAAATGGTAACTGGGGCCTCTCTGATCTTGTTCCTCCAGCAACACAAGCACACAGCTCTGTGCTCAACATCAAAAAGGCAGTGCATATAACACAGGCAAGACAGACGCTTGTTGTGTGCAGCCACTTGGGCAGAACTCATACAGGAAAATTCGTCTAAAATCATAGGAGCAGTCTGAAACAAAATCCTTGATTCTAAGGTTTTCTTTCAATCTTTTCTGCCTGCTGGACAAAATTGTGTTTAAGGCCAGTTCCCTTCAAAGCAAGGAAGGCTACACATTGTAGATTTAATATACATGTCAAAAGTTTCCTCTCAGAATGTGCATGATGTATGTCAATCAGGCACGGGGACAATGACAACCACCTAAGACAGCAAAAAATGTCTGGTTTTACACACACCTTTGCCATTTGTGTGCTTGGAAACTTTCACTTTATGAATCTGCCTGAAACCTGACTGCATGCACATTATTAGAATGACTGAAATGCTCACAGTTTTTGGTTGTTGTTTTTAACAAGGATTTTCAGAGCCAGAGCAGAATGAATTCTGCAAATCCAACTACCAGACAGATGATGCCAAGAAAGGGCAGCCTGACAAACAAGCATGGTAAGAGACCAAGAGCCAAAAAACCAACCTCCAGCTGGGAGAGCCTGTTTTTTAAATCTTCCAGCTGTGTGGTCAAAGACTTCTCCGAGGCCTTCAATGATTCCACTTCAGCCTTCGTCGTCTGCAGCCCGCTGCCCAGATCTGCAACAGTCTGATCCGCACACAAACAAGTGATGTTACTGTTAGCAAAGGGGCTGAGATAGAAAGTAATGAGCGCTGTGACAGCAGCATGATCTGCTGCATAACACAAAGTAGTTTTCTGGTTTCAAGTGTCTCTTTCATTCTCTCTGTCTCTCTCTCTCTGTCTCCCTTCCTCTCTCAGTGCATGAACTTTTGAAACTGGTTACAAAACATGGATTGAATGAAACTGGTATTATAGAAGATGATAAAGTATGAAAGGACTTGTTTTTTTTTACACCCAGTAAACCAGTGTGGTTATATCAGATTGAATATTAAAGGAAGTCCAAAGCTAATTTGTTTGATGGCACTCTTTTTAATACTGTTGGCCATGTTCTTTTGGTCACTTACGGTTAAACGTAAAGCATGGTTGGAATAAAAGCATAAAAAGCAATGTGTGCTATTGTCTACTGTGATGTGGTATATGTTTAGCCACAAATTTAATTTCTCTAACGAAATAATAATCTTGAATCTTGAAAATGACCTTATTTGGTTTGTTCTAGAACTGCTCTTTCCAGTGGTACAAAAAAATCACACTGGTCTGTTTTGCAATGCTGAAAAATAAACTGAAAAGTGTCAAAATAGCTACATGGGCCATGTTTGCTATCCTGCGTGCAGACTGTGTCAAGGAAAGAACCAGCCAATACACTGTGGAAGTGTGAATTAACACAAAAACCAATTATGCAGGTATAAGTGCTCTTTGGGGGAAAATATCTGACAGAACATCAAAATCCACAACAAATACAAACTGGGGGTGGGGGGGCAAGGGGGAAGAGAGGAAAAAGATGGAGCTTACATTTGCCACTGCTACCCGCTCCCTTTCACCAGAATCTGGTGACTGCACACTCTGCTGCAACTGTGCTGCTGTCGCTGTCAATGATGTGATCTAGAAAACAAATCAGTTTATTCAATAATTCATCACACATTTATTTTAAATCCTCTCAAAACAACAACAACAACAAGAAACTGAAGTCAACATCCTACACAACAGAAATAACACTCAGAAAAGATTCCTATGTGGAAGGATAGTGCCGCTGGCAGAGTGTCTGACCAAAACACCACACCCTATTTAATACTGATGCTCGTTTGATTTGCTGGTGTGGCATGGGATTTTTCTCTCTGAGCCGACTTTCAGCACAGACTCTTTTATGGTGTCTGTACAGCAGCTGGGTGCAATCACATGCACCACACACCAGTGCATGCATTAAAAATCCCAAAACTTGCAGCCATAATACTGTTTGGACACATAAAAATGATGCACATACTGGTAGGAATGGGTAGAGCAGCTCTTGCAGCCACTGTAGCCATACCCAAGTAAGGTGACCTAAATTTCCACATGGGATTAATGAAGTGTTAAAAAAGAAAAAGAGAGTATAAACGTTTCCTTAACCCATCCCCCCCTCTCTTTTTTTTAAACCTAGAGTTGCCATTATGAAAGGTGTTGCTACGTTTGGGGCTGCCATGAATGAATGAAGAAAAAAAAGAAAAAAAGTTTACTTCATACTTAACAACTCCAGTATTTTCACACCAAGGTGCACCAAACTTTGCAGGAAAATACTACAGTGTGTTTTATGACTTAGGAGAGAGGAAAAAACAAGAAGTTATCATAACAACAGGTTGGCAGCCATCTTGGAAAAGGGGGATAACATGCCCCCTCCCCATCCCCCCTCCAAAATTAAAATATAATCACTTTAAAAAAAAAAAAAATACAAGCCAAAAACATTTAGTGAATATAGCTGGTCATGGTTTTGTCTTCTTTATCCACTTCCACAACAACACTCATCTTTCTTGAATCCCCCCCCCCCGCATATGCTACACACCAACGCATGAAAAAACTGACTCTCTCCCTAATGACCAGAAGAGGACAACAGCGCTGGCCTCACCTCTTTCTGCATATTTACGATGCTTCGATTGAGGACCTCTAGACCATTCTTGCCCTTCTTGATGTCGTTGACCGTCTTGTTCACCAACATCAGCTTGGACTGCAGCGCCTGAAATTCCTCTGGAGTCCCTGCATTCTTGTTTTCCACTGCAACACAGAGAAAGCCTATTCCAGCATCCTAAGGGTAGGGGTGGAGAGAGCTGCTGATTTTTTTAATTTACTAATTATTTGTATTTTAAGGCAGAAGACAGGTTAAAAAATAAAAAACTGAAAAGGAGGGAAACGTCTGCCTGCTTTTTTCTCTGCTGTTACTGTTAGGGTTAGTTTAGTAACAGTCTAACACTAACAGACACTGGTGATTGTACAGTATCCATACATGTACATGCCTGAATAATTCATAAAGTTGCCAGGCTGGACCCAGCACACCTGCCAAGTCTAAACACAGTACACAGTTCTCAGTCATCAAGACCTAGGCAGCCATCCTTCTCAATGCCAATGAGTATGACAGTCAAGGACTTACATTAAAAGGTAATTCACTTCTATTATAAACTGCACTATAAAACTAACATTAGTGACCAGATCCACTAAGGCTGACACTAAGTGAGTGAAGTGACACACCATAACCGTGCTGACCATTACATGCTCTCCCATTTCACCAGTA
Organism: Alviniconcha marisindica; assembly: GCA_018857735.1. Classification (NCBI taxonomy): domain Eukaryota; kingdom Metazoa; phylum Mollusca; class Gastropoda; family Provannidae; genus Alviniconcha; species Alviniconcha marisindica. Next base: position 80,042 of record JABMCL010000789.1, read on the forward strand.
CGTGCACTGACGCAGTTAAATTAATACTAATTTACCACATACACTAAACTTTTTAGGTCCTTGGACTAGTGAAGAAGCAGAACAAAAAGAAAAAGACAAAAAAAGAAAGAAAAAGAGACAGTTCAAGTGCAACTGAGCCACTTTTGGCCAAAGGTGTGTCATGTATTTTTTCAGGGCGCAGACCTAGTTCCAGTCTATCCCTTAGGTCGTTAAAGTCACGTTTCAGCTCCAGGTGCATCCAGATGAGGGTAGCGCAGGCTAGCAGGCATGATGCTACAATCAGAATACAGGTGAAGGTGTAGCATGTTGTGCAGCAGCCTGGACTGGACCATCTGAAGCAAAAGCAAACACTTTTTTTTCTCTCTCTCCCTTTTTTTTTGGGGGGGGGGGGGGGGGGGGGGGCGAAAGGATGGAGTGGTGGGGTACATCAATTCATTTATAAGACTGGCCATAATTTACCTTTCAAAAACTAATTCTTATGTTATAATGTATAAAAAGTTACATAAATTCATATAGATTATGACCTACACACACTGACACAGTGACACTGACAGTAACAAGTAAGCTTAATAACACATACACATAAAAAAAAACAATAAAAAACAACAACAAAAACTGAATGTTATATTCTTGCATTTTTCAAATATTATAAAGACTTGTATTGTGCTTGTGGCAGACCTGTCTTTAGGCAGTTCACATGCATACCTGTCAACCCATAGTTTACTGGTATAAAATTAAAACAAATCATAATTTTTGGGGGATATGGCCATTTTGGAAAATGGATACAAGAAAACATAATTTTTACGAGATTTTGTTGTTGTTTTAAACTGAGCAAAAAGACTGAAAAACTGTTGAATGAGCAGCTGACACATGCCATTGCCAAATGCACGCAGACTGGCCTAGTGCAATAGGCTAAGAAATCTTGTCGGAAGTGAGATTTGAAGTTGGGTATTTCGCACAACATTGCTTCTTCCTTCCACTGCCACACATGCCGGTTGGAATTCAAAATGCCACTGCCACCAGCGAAAAAACAAAAGACCCCAGCCTGCATAAGGGAAATACAGGTTCACAAACTCTGGACTAAGGTTTACTGCCAAAAGGGGTTGACAGCCATGCACATGTCAAACTTGAAGTAATTGTTGCAATGTTTATAGCAATTACCTAATTAGCTTTATTAATATTCTGTATTTAATACATTTTAAAACAAAAGATTTCTTTCTCTGGGCCTTGTGTGCATACATTATCAGTACATGCATGCATGTTTATTCAGTTTTCACTCTCTATTGTGACAGAACTCTACAAATGGTGGGTGTTATGTTGTAACTTGTATGAATCATGATAGATTATAATTTAAACACAATAACAATTAACAATGAGGCCTTATACATCCATGTAGGCTAATCTGGAGATGTGTAGGATTAAGAATGAAGGTGTGTCTTATCCACATGTGCTGACTAGCTAAACACCAGTGTCAGTCATACTTCTGCAACACATTAATTGTGCTACTGCTAGTGTACCTGAACATGTTGCGAGAACATGGTGAAACACCACTTTGAAAACATATAGAGCATCAATAATACGTCCACTGTGGGTTATTTTTGTTTAAATTACAAATGATCATAAATGTTTTTCCTGCACGTTTCACTGGTTGGTGTTAGCAGAATTACTTAAGTGTTAATAAGATCTATTTAATATGCATGCATTTACATCTTTTTGTTTTATGGAAATACCACCAGCACCAGTTCATGCAGACCTGGTCACAGGTCTAGTATACATGTTATACATATGTATCCTTTTATTTAAGACAAGACCTGTGCAAAACAAACCTATGCATATTCTGAGTCACAAACAAAACAGAACAGACATGATAAACAAATTGCATTAAATGACACACAGACCTAATAACTCAGCAACTGACCTAGTGCATGAGACTGAGATTGAGAGTAATGAGTAAATGACTGAAGCAGCGAAGGTGAATGTCAACAGGCAGCAAATGAGCAATGGAGACTAATAGTAATACTGAGAGTGAGAGGATGTTCAATCAACAATATAAATCAGCACACAGAGGGGGAGACAGGAAGTGGAACCCACGGAGCGGGGGGGGGGGGGGGGGGGGGGGGGGGGGGGGGGGGGGGCGGTTACACGTGTCATATGAATGTGTATGATCTGGCTTTAGACGCTAGAGAGGGACAGTCTCAATCTCTCTCACTTTCCATACCACCTGGCGAAAGAGAGAAGGCAGATTGTTAAGTACATGTAAGTATGATACCATCACTAACATTGTGGACCTTACAACACAAAGACGGAGGTTGTAAATGAAAATAATGTAAACGTTGCTCTTACCTCTTGCCCCATTTTTGACTCTCCAAGACGCTGAATTCCTCCAATTCTGAGGACTCCGAGTCGTTTGATCGAAGCAGTTCATGGCCGCTCTGCTTCCGTCGAGGAAGTTTCTTCCCGTTGCTAACCAAAGCATCCAACTGGCGCCGTTTTTTCATCTTTTTGGACGGTTTAAATTGGACATTAGCCCTCGATCCGGTGTCCAGCTTGATAAGATTTTCGTTGTCAAGCGCGGTATAGTCAATCGTGCCATTCATCGGGACTGGCTTCCAGAAAACGCAAGAAGACGGGGCATAATCAATGATGAGCAAATGACGTGACGGACTTCGGGGTCACACCGGAAGTTGTCATCGTCGTGTCACCAAAGTTGTTTTTCTTGTTCTTCTTTTTTGGTGTATGTGGAGGCTCGATTGATCAAAATCGTATTTGCTAAAATTTCAACTTGCCCTATTCTTTTATGCAATAGTGGCACAAGAACAAGGAACAACTAGACAGATTAAAACCAAGAAAACTGCGGAGATACGTCCGTGTGACAGTCTAAGGTAAACAACTCGATTGTTGACAATATGTCAAAGCACCTGAGTTAACTCCCTTTAAGTTCAATCATCTTGATTTGATTTTCTCAACTGGTTGGTAGCCCAACAAACTTGACCGTGTAGCATGATTAGCAACTTCTGACGGTCCAGTTCAATACACTAGTTTTACTCAAAATTAATAATAAATTTAAAAAGAAATAAACATTTATTTTTATTTTTAAACATGATAGAACATATAATATTCCCCAATAGTTTTGTTCTCTTTTTCTCTCTAGTTTTTAGCAAAGTTTATTAGTGTTACTTCAAATTTAGCATAGTTGAGTAGACTGCTGTTATACATTTTACTTGAGCTTGAGCAAAAATATGAAACAAGAATGTGTTTTATGTGTTTGGATCTTGAGTTTGAGCAATTACATGTTTATGTTTCATATAATGTCTTAATCTTTTTTTGCTCAATCTTCCTCTCCCCTCTTGTCTTCCTCAGTTCCTGATGTCCCTCATTTGCTCTCTTCCCAAGCACTTTAAATACAAATAATCAGATGAAAAAAAGAAAATGTAAGAAGAGAGAGAGAGAAAGAGAGAGGAGAGAAGAAGAAGAAGAAGAAGAAGAAGAGCTAGTTAAATGCAGCCATCTCTCATTTAAACAGCTGAGCATAATTTTTTGTTCTCCCTTTTTCTTTTCTCTCAAACTTTCATGTGTTTTGAAAATGGGCCACAGTCACTTAACAACTGATGACCAGAAAGAAAAATAATCAAACGGGATGATTTTTTTATTTGATTTTTTTTATACCCCCCACCTTTTGCATCAATTGATTAATCTAATTTGTGATTAGTATGAATGCATAATCATAACATGCCATTATTGATTTAGGATTACTAATACCATGCCAGCCAAAGCAGTGTAAACTTGTGTCTTGTTGGTGGCTGGCCCTGTTATTGTGTTAACAAACATCTTTGTCAGCTCTTCTCACAGTATTTCCATCCTAACTAATCAGTACCCAGTTTCTGCTACAGTCATTGTGTGTGTGTGTGTGTGTGTGTGTGTGTGTGTGTGTGTGTGTGTGTGTGTGTGTGTGTGTGTGTGTGTGTGTGTTTGTAGTGCTTTAAAAAAAAATTTTTATAATACTTTATGTAAACTGTTTTGGTAGGACTATGCTCTACATCAGTACATGTGTACAGAATATCATATTTAGGTTAATATGTATCATGTGAGTGCTCAGGGCGTTGATGAGCACATGATAAATGTACATTATTATTATTATTATTAGCTGTGCCCAGTTCATCTGGGGCATGACAAAAACAAAACTTGGCAAGTTGACTGTGCACATTGATCTTTAGAAACTGTTAAAACAGCAAAATACAAAAGTCAACGAACAGAGTATTAACAACTTAGCAACAGTTGTTAATCACCAATGGCAATAGAAATTTTATTTTGAAAGTATACCAGCAGAGAACATTTCACTAATTAATACATGTCAATGTTTCAAGAATGGATCTACATCAGACAAATTCTCATCTTCATGTAGAATAGATAGGTTTTTAAAACAAATCAGTTAAAAGATCAGTTCAATCGACCACTACCACCACCACCACCACCACCACATCATAAGATCAACAACAACAACAAAGAAATAAAAGAAGAAAACAAATGCCACAGTTTCCAAACCAAAAGTCAGGCACCACTCTGAAGTCTGTCTGCATCTGATTGGTCACTGATGATGGTCTCACAGTCTCAGTGTCACTGTCAGCACACCTGATCTGGCCACTTTTTAATATCACACACATTTAGTTATTACTACTATCAAAATATCCTTATGTATACACAAGCAAACAGTAACATATGCACACACACACACACACACACACACACACACACACACACACACACGTACACACACCATAGTACTTAGTACTATAGTAGGTAGAACTAGATAAGTCTACAGCTCATGATTACTCAGCCAGTGACTCACATGTGTTGATTTGGTCCTTCAGGTCCCTGATTTGTTGCAAGGACCAGTATGTAACAATGCCCAGAGTCACAATTGAGGCAAGGAGAATGGTGACAGTCACCGCTTTCAGCACCATCCATAGCGAACACACATTTTCCTCTGGTGTGCGACGGAAACTGCGTCTGCAGGAGAAGGAGTGCATGCATAAAATTTAATCATCCAATTTAATCTTTAAATGAAATAAATCACACATTCTATTTTAACCATACATGTATACAAAATATATATTATTGATTATATTCCTCAATATGGAATACATAACACACACACACACATAACTGCTAGCATTCTAAAACAAGATCCAAACACATAAATTAGGTAGTCCAAAGTGCTCTCGGCTGCGTTCGTGTAACTAAGTTGGTCTAGTTTTAGCGATTTTCATTGACGGATTTCTTGTGTGTTTTTGATCCAATCTCAGTAAAAATTACTGTTGAGAAAAGCTTCATGTCTCGTCTTCCTAACAGTGTTGTTATGTTTATTACGCTTTGAAAAAAAAAGTGAAATTTCACCCGGATCTTGGTACCCCTAAGCGCTGCCTTCTGTCAGCGATGTGCATAGGCTGCGAACACCGCTCGCTGTAAGCAGTTTTCAGACGTGGAGTGTTGGACGTACGCTAGTCCAGCCATGATGAAATCTATATATATATATATCAATCAAAAGTGCTGTTGCTAAACTTTCTTTCCATATATATCCATGATGGCTGCCTTCGACAAGCAGAAGTCCTGAATAAAGTTGTTTGAAATGTGTTTAACGGATTTTGTACTATTTTTAGACCACGGACACTCTTATAAAAAATATCAGTAGATAGATCAATCTTTCTTCTTCAAAGTTATACTAAAATAAGAGTTCAAAACTATTCATACGTCCAACACTCAGCTGCCAAAACGTGATAAAAAACAGATTTTATTACCACAGCCATACGGTCAGCCATGTCCGCTGAGGCGACTGCACAAGCGATCGTGCGTGCCAAGCTGGTGGATTCTCCACAATCAGAGTGTTCTACATTGCGTGTAAACGATCTTGTTGATGAGTGAAAGTATTATAATCTTTTTCTTGAAAGCCAGATTAAGCTGTCAAACGAATGCTTCTGTCAGTAAAAATGAAAAATGAAGCGGTCAGTGAACGATCGCAAACACGGGCAAGAGCTGGTTTGGGTATCAATGGGATGATCGACAAATTTATTTATAAACAACCATTTTAGCAAACGTTTCTACTAATGACAGTCCAGGAGAGGCTTTATTGGTAATATCCAAGGAGTCAGTCGGAAATTCCTGGGACATTTCAAGTGCCATTTTGGGCCACAAATATCATCAGAATCACTCAAACAGATCTAGTGAATGACAACATTCACAACAAAAGTGACTGATTCAGTCTGTAAATGGGTGAGTGGATCAATTGTTTTACTGACATCAGCACTCAGGAAGCATGCAGGGTTATTCAAAAATTAGATCTAGATCAAATGTCTGAAAGGAGCATACCCATACTGAAGGACACACACACACATATATATATATATATATATATATATGATTACACTCACTTTCTGTTGCAAATTTTGGGTTTATTCATTGTATTATATATATATATGCAAAAAGAAGACATAGCAGAGACTGCTGTGCACTTTGTTTTGAAATGGGGGTTTGAAGTCAATCCAGTTAGCAACAATTCCAGCAACAATTCCAGGATGTTGGAGACAGAAGATTTTGGGGACATGGCTTCCCCATATATATATATATGCCCTTGAAACAGGGCCTGTAAGGTGATGCAAGGTCACCCTAAAAAAAAATTGGACTTATACATTTTCTCTGTGATCAATCTGAAAATTATGGCATCATGTAGAGGTCTTACCTGTGGTTATTTTGGTACAAAAAGTAAGGTGATAGGACAAGTAGAAGAGGAGTTATGATTTTTTTACCATTTTTAAGATTGACGGATGGCATTTTTTATGAATTTAGCAAGTTTGATGTGAAATATCTGGAAGAATAATCAAACTGACGGTCTACAAAAAATTGGACCAATTATTTGTACTACGGAGAATGAGATTCCTAAATATTAGACAGGTTATATGCAAAATAGCTTCCAGGTGGGACCTTAAATCTAAGGATTTCTCTAATTTGCATTTTGTGGGCAAAATGGGGCAAAATATTAAATATTAAAAAAATCGTAACTTCGGAACTACTCAAGTGATCAACATAAAATTGGTATCACTGAAATCAGATACAAAAGATCTACGCAAATATATAAGTCTGATAGTCAACTATTGATTTTCAAAATCACTTTGGACTACCTATATAAATTGTTCGAAAGAACGCTATTTATTAGGGGAAAAAGGTTATTTATTAATGTTGTTGTCGATTGCTTTTATTAGTTTTAATAGTTTTAAATAGCGCTATTCTCCGCTTGTGAGCAGACTCACTCAGTCACTGCGCTTGCATGTGATTTAAATTTAATAGTGTTCTTTTGAATCCTGTATGTGTTTGGACCAAATAAATGTTCTTTGTTTGTTTGTTTGTTTGTCTTTGAATGTTTGATGTCTTGAGGTATGTTAATTGTTATTGTTTTGGTGTGACTTCCTGACATAAAATATATGTATGTTATGTTGATAATAATAAGACCAGTCTAATGTAGTAATATCACTTTTGTGAAAAGACTTTAAACAAATCAAAAAGGAAAAAGAAGAAGCATCTGACAGCTCTAAAAAAAATATTAATTTTAGGTTGAAGTGTAGAAAAAAACATGCAAGTAGTTACTCAAAATGTTGCTGAGGCGTTTATATTTAGATCTGGAAGACCTTAAACAGAGTAAATCTGATGGGGGGTGGGGGGTGGGGGTGGGGGGGGAGAGAAAAAAATGGAGGCAGAAAGTCCTACTCTCTTTATAAAGAGCCTATTGGTGGCATCAGTCTCCCCCCCCCCCCCCCCCCCCCACCCAATCGAATTGGATGTTTGGCCCTCACTGCCAGTGCCAAGCAGAAAGCAGAGGGGTCATCAAAAATCTGATCCTGGTGGGGACCATTATTATGTTGGTTGCCTAGGTCAGACATGTGTTTTGCTACCTGAGTAGCTCATCAGTGACCACTGGCACATAATGGTGAGAGGATATCTGCCCGATTCAAGCGAAAGAAAACCACTATCTAGCTCTAAAAATTATTATTATATGATAAAGGGGTTTAATCCTCTGCACTTTGCCTGCATGTTTTCTTGCCTTTCAGTTTCATGGATTATATAATTATATTGTAATTATTGAACTTCACAACAACTGACATTAAAGTGACAACAAAAAGATTCTGCTAATATAAATGATTCTCTCTCTCTCTCTCTCTCTCTCTCTCTCTCTCTCTCTCTCTCTCTCTCTCAGTAGTCTGCTGTTTATTTATTTTTTATAGCATTCTTTCAACATTGTCTATCTCAATAACTTAGTCTTAGTCATGCTAGTGTGCACTCCTTGAGTCTTTGTTAAAGACTGGCAGGATACTAAAATCTTTATGACTAGTTTCAAAACAGAGCCCAGGAGTGGTCTGAATGGGGTGGTGGTGCTGGCCTCTCACTCTCATACTCATAGTGTGTTGCACTGTCCTTTGCCTTGACAGGTTTCATCAGCTGGTTCTCTGAACACTGTCTAAACGCTAATGTCTTTGTGGCGGTGTTCCGCACAACTGTTGAAAGATCAGATTGCAGAGAACACAAGTTGCCTCACACTGGTGAGGTCCCCACCACCTCAACATCTACTGTTCTGTTGGAGGCTTATATTATCTGCGGTCTTTGCGTGTCGGAACTCTTTCTTCTTCTTCAAGTTTCAAAGTATTGCTTTACATCCACAGAGACCGTAAAGATTATTTGGGACGGGGAACACAGGATGTTATGTCCATCTCGACTTTCACACAGCTCCTGAGCCCTGAGTCAGAGTGTTGGAGCAAGTAAGTAAACATGGTGCTTAATGTCCACAGAAACCGTAAGGCTTATTAGGGACGGGGAGAATGGGGGGAAGGGGGTATGGAGGTGGGGGAAGAGGGAGATTATATACCTATCGCTGCACTGTCACCACCAGAATGATTCCTGCATTAAGATGGGCAGCGATGAGAGCCATTTTAATGTTTCAGTAGGAAGTGATGGACAAAGTCACAGGACAGTGTCCACAAACCACAATCTTTTTGAAGCGAAAGGCGAGCCGAAGCGGTATCGAACCGAGGTCCTTCCGCTTACGAGCCTAACGCCTTACCGCTAGGCCAAACCGGCTCACAATGTCGGAGCGCTTGGGACGAGCTATTTATAGGTACCCCCGTCCCTAAAACAGTAAAAAAAAAACGTGTGTGGTCTCTGCAGGCGTTAAGCCATAACTAACAAGTAACATGCCCTAACAAACAAAGCCAAACAAACCCAAGATTGGGTCCTGTCAGCGTATCGCACTTATAGTTATACTATTGTGCGCATCAAGATCAAAACAGTTTCAAAACTTCATGCCGGCCGTCAAAAATGTCCCCCTTGTGCAGAACGGTCACAGACGTATAGCATCTGGACAAATTATTTACCAAGTCATCAGGCAGAGCAGCAGCACCTGCTCTCCTTTTTTCAACGGCATCGTCATCAGTGTTTGCTTACCGTTTGGGTTTCTTTCCTTTGAGAGGCGGAAGCTTAAGATCCGGCACAGTGTCACTCTCGGAGTCAGTGTAAAGTAAATTCATGTAATCTTGGGAGGAGGTTTTCCCGTTCTTTGGCTTTGATTTAGACATCCTGAGGAAATGACAATCACATCCACTCCTTTGGATCAGTCTTTAAAGCTCTTCATGTCAGTTCTCGCTGTACACGTAGGCACACTTTCAGTCAGTCGGTGCTTGTCTCCAAACTTTGCCAACTTATCCCTACGTGACGTCACAAGGGGGCAATCAGTTTTGTTGAATCACCTCTGTATTACAGTTTGTTTGTTTTTTCAAAGTTTTTTACGAAACGCATAAGTTAAAGTGTGCATAAATTATAATTTGTTGTGTAAACAGTTCTGGATCCGGTCGTTTTCTTTTCTCCGTAATGTTCTTCCATGACCAAAATGAAGCTGTGCATGCTCCCTACTTTGAAGGGAG
>JABMCL010000789.1:100000-102500 GCA_018857735.1 Alviniconcha marisindica
ACAGATCTTGGTTCGTATCGAGCTTTGCCCCAGGTGTAACCTGTACTCTTCATTGCGTGATAAAATCGAACGATCCCTCTATCCCGGTTGTTTGCAGACCTGAAACAGTAGGTTCGTTTTGGGGGACACTGTGGCGTAATTCAAGGATGAAAAGTTAATCAGTTTCGAGAAATAGACAGAGAAAGAATTATTCTATTCAGCTGTAAGATCTAGATCGTGTAAAAAAATGTTTCGTTAAAATTACACACCTGGCTGTTTAGCACAGAAATTCGGCTTAGCGTCATTGTGTGGGAACTTCAAAAAATCTGTACACTGGCTGAAACTCACATGCTGGTCCTACAGGTTCTGCCGATTGCTCGGTTTCACAACGCGGCCAGGACCGAGTTTGTGATGCCGTAAACAGCGTCAGAACTTTCCGAAGTCGAAACTAGCAGGGGATGTTCCAATCGTAAATCGGCGCCGACATCGGCAGTGCGTAACTATGACCTGCTAGTTAGTTGTACCGGGCGTACGAACGTCAGAAGTTATGACGGCTTCATGAAACCTAACCCAGCTACCGACCGATGCGTGTCAACGTTCTAGTATCTGTCGGTAAAGAAAAGGTAAATTATTCATTCATCCATTCACCAAATAAAGAAGACGAGAAGAAGAAGAGGAAGGGGGTGGGGTGTGTGTGTGTGTCAGTGTGTGTGTGGGGGGGGGGGGGGGGGGGTAATCAAAGCCACATATAGGAAGAAGCATGCTAGTAATTGACGCATTATGGGAAGAAGAAGTCCAATAAAAAAACACACACACCTTTTGCAAATATTTCAAGATTTCATTATTGAAGATTCATGCAAGCTGACTGCATAAAAAGTGTGTTCGTTCTGAATATTGAGGGACGATGAATGGAGAGAGGAATTATAATTATGGGACAGGGGCATACATTACACATCAAGATAATTATACAGAATTCCATGACGTCACAAACACGCTGAAAACCACGTTGTCTCTTCGGTTCCTTCAATTAAAAAGAAAAAAAGAAAAAAATCGCTTTAGCTAAACAGGGTAGCCGTCGTCCCCACTTCTCTCCATTTTTTCTGTTCCAGATTTTTAAAACTCGTTTCTCAGTACCAGTCAATAATCGAAGAAGTTCAATAAAAACCAAGCAGCATATAACAGACGAGGACAATGAGGTAACACTGAGATTAAGGTTATTATTGTAAACGGTATCAGTATCATAGTTCTGTGCATGTTATTGGAACACAAACTAGTTTTCGAAGCTCTTGCTCAAGTTGTGTTCCTTCAAAAATGCCAGCGTTTGAGCTCTTTCATTGAAAGTAAATTAACAGCCTTCGAATTAACAAAGCTTACTAAACAGGCTATGAATCTGACCTGAGGTGGGTGTTGATCCGTCAAGTAACATGTTATCTTGTCCGGACATAAGGACTCTTGAGGAAAATACTTTTGGGTACATCTTTTAAAAGGTATTATGACACTGAAATGGTCCACTTGTCGGTAAGACGCAAGCGAAACCGATGTGAAGCCAGAAAGAAGAAGAAAAAAGGACCAAAGTCACCGAAAACAGCTTTTAGGTGAAAAGACTGAGACAGTTTTGTCTTCGACCTTCTCGCAGTAGTGTTGATACTTCTTTATATCGCGGAGGAATAGCCCATAAAACAGTGCACAGGAAGGATGCAGACATGTCGCTAAAACAACAACTTGTCAGATGCAAAGGTATATATTTTTGGCGACAGTCAAAAATACACACGCCCATATTGGTTGCCTTTCAGTAAAGGTGCAAAAAAGTGAACATTTCTTTTTAATGCATGCAATTCTATTGAAGTCATGATGCATTTTTTAACCGTTATCTGTCATTTTTATCCCTTTCCCCCAAAATGCAGGCTTCAGTTTAGATTTTCGACTGATTTGACGTTGAAAGTAGGTCAAGTAAAGGTAAATGAATCGGTGCGATAGGTACAGGCCTACATATCTAATTATACCCCCCAAAAATGTAGGTATCTTGGAGAAAATATAGACGTCGTTATTTTTTTTATTTTTTTTTACAGCCTTGCGGTCGAATGGCACAGATGGATATTTTCATGAGTCAACAACTGCATTTAGTCAAGGAAAACAACAGAGAGAAGTAGACTTCAAAGGCACCTCAAAAAAATTATTGATGTAAAGGGATTCTCAATTCGATCCAAAGAAATTCCACCAGAAAACGTCTTTAGCTGTAATTTTTTGCATGTTTGTTTTTCGTGAATATTATTTTTGAAAGTTTTCCGAAAAACAAACAAACAATCATAAACAAAACTACTGCAGTGTAGTCGTTTGAGTGGCCGTTGACGGTTAATACTACTGAGCAACTAAAAGTCAGTATCGTCAATAAAATCAATGTTATTGGATTGTATGCGTCAATATTGGTTGCGGAACTTCGCATGCGAGTACCTGATTCTTTTATATTCAACATGAAATAAAATACCAACATCAAAAATCCCAATTATTATTCCTTTGATTG
>JABMCL010000789.1:105000-125000 GCA_018857735.1 Alviniconcha marisindica
ATACCGTAGTGCATACAATTACAAGCACAAGAAGGTGGTATTAACCCTTTCCCTGCGAAAGTATGTGTACTGTGCAATTATTTCTGAAGCCTAGACCAGAAGAGAGTAAAAAAAAAAAAAAAAAAAAAAAAAAAAAACAACTATCCAAAAACGTTAGATTTTCATAAATTTGGCTCATAGAAGGTATGAAGAGCCGAAGTTGAAGCAAGACGTCACATGGTACCCTTTCAGCAAATGGGATACACTTAAACGGTGATGTCAAATGACTTCATTAGGGCAGCAAATGGGTTAATTCATTACTCGATTATCAATGTGCCAGGACGCACTTTCAGCTACTTTATACACGTAGCACTTTGCTAAACCCCTTGCCGAAAATTCAGGTGGCCGACGTTATAATTGCAGAAGCTGTGCACAAGAACATCGCTACCAACTACGAGCGGATTAAACTGACAGGAAGAGACACAATCCAGGTTGTGCGCAGTAGCTAAAGAGTAGAAACAAATGATCGTTTTCTACACATCAGAACGTCCACACGTTTACAGACACCACGGTCACGCTCCAACAGCTCCGGTCTAACCCGAAGAGCGGGTCAGCAAGCACGCACGCTGTGTCGGTTAACGTGTGGACAGTCTGATGCCCCCGATCCGATTCCTACCGTCTACTGTTTCTCGTTAGCATAGAACTTCACACAGCGCGAACTGCGCCCCTGTCCTGTGGTTCCAACTCCGTTAGCACTGACGTTTTCTCCCGCACGACACGCCACAGTGACCTAGCTGCATGCACCATTTGAACGTACGACAACTTGTATGTTTTTCATCCTCATCACTGATCAAGACGTTCTGACACTCTTCAACAGCTTTTCATGGGTATCGTCAAGTGAAAGTGCGTACCATCCAAGCAGTGTGCAACAGTATGAAGTGACAACCATTTGTCCATGCACAATTTTTTTTTCTTTTTCAAAGTCACATTTTTAAAGTGGATAAAATCTCGAAAGATGAGAAGAAGAAAAAAAGAAGAAAAAAAAGGGGGTAAGGGTGGGGGGTAGAAGAACAACGGAGAAAAAGAAGAAGAGAATATCAAAACAGATTAATCACGGTATTAATTTTTTAAAATTAAAAAATCTGACTTTCTCGCCGCGTAACAATTCGTTCCATGCGTCCAAATTTCACGAAACGTGTCCAAATTCTGACAGCCGTGCAAAGTGTCTGAGTTACCGAGGTAACGCAGTACAACTTGTCACAGTGCGTCGCAGGATCATTCCAGACACTGCCCTGCCGTTGCCAAACAACCATGATGACCACAAACAATTTCCACAGCAACAGGGCGGTTGCTCAGGTGGCCGCCATTTCCTGTAGGAGTGACAAGCAGACGACAGCTGCCGAAATCATCAAAGTGGTCGCCGAAACCGGAAGTGATGTGGAGCTGACAACAGAAATGAGGCAGCAGGTGGACTTGGCGGCATTGTGACGATTACGTTGTTGCCTGTGAACAGAAAGGGAAAAAAAAGAACAAATTCAATAAGCATCAAAAATTGTTTCAACTAGCAGAAATGTCGGATTGAAAGACTAAAAGAAAGACAGGAGTAAGTGAGTAAGTGAGTAAGTGAGTGAGTGAGTGAGTGAGTGAGTGAGTGAGTAAGTAAGTAAGTAAGTAAAGTTTAACATGCTGTCAACAGCACAGCATCAGGTGGACAGTACACAACAAGAAGATCAACAACAACATTAACACTCAACACAAATTAACGACTTAGGACGAGAATAACGTCACAGACTGAGGCTACTATTCAAAGTGAAACTCCTCTCTCCTAAACTGATTGACTGACACTAAACAAAATCTGAAAACAAAGGGGTATTATGTGTGCGACAAGGAGAGAGAGAGAGAGAGAGAGAGAGAGAGAGAGAGAGAGAGAGAGAGAGAGAGAGAGAGAGAGAGAGAGAGAGAGAGAGAGAGAGAGAGAGAGAGAGAGAGAGAGAGAGAGAGAGAGAGAACGAACGAACGACGAACGAACGAATTTTTTATTAACGAGGGTAAAGGAATAAGTACAATATACTTTTTTTCATCCAGCCCTCGGGCAAAAAACAACAACTACAACAAAAACAAAATAATTAGAGAGAGAGAGAGAGAGAGAGAAGAGAGAGAGAGAAGAGAGAGAGAGAGAGAGAGAGAGAGAGAGAGAGAGAGAGAGAGAGAGAGAGAGAGAGAGAGAGAGAGAGAGAGAGAGAGAGAGAGAGAGAGAGAGAGAGAGAGAGAGAGAGTAAAGCACAAGAAAAATAAGAGATAAAAATAAACAACAAACAATGGGTACAAATTAAGAATATAACTGCGAGAAATAAAAAAACAATTTTCAACTTTTAGTTTTTGGCACCAAAGCAGTAGACGAAGCATGCAAATCAATGTGATTGCAACTGTATTTTCTTCTTACTGTTTTTTTACTTGATTTTATTAAGTTTTTACTCCAGTTAAGTGAATGAAACAATAACACTTTGGGGTTTTATTTCAACAGTTCAGGTTCACCAAAGAGGCTTACAAATCACGTTATTTGAGTATTTACTTACTTTTTCGTGTGCACTTTTTATTACTTGTCAAAGGCAGACAACTCAATTCCCTTTTAAAGGATTAATAAAGTGTTATTGTATTGTATATATTCTGATCTACCGAAGGCTTAGAAAAAAGAACCTTTCATAGCTCCGGCTATTGGGCAAAAGTGGCCTCTGTGTTCATGGTAATTATAGCCACACTTGGGTCCAACATAGTAATGGAAATTTGTAAAGCGCCAACCCTGCGGCTCAAAGCGCTGAACAAGCATAGTATAACACACATAATGTACATCGAGATGGAAAATTTTATCAGAAAAAAGAAGCGAAAACAACAACAACATAATATAGACATCAACAATGGCTCAAGCATAACTATGAAAAAGATGCGCGCACACACACACACACACACACACACACACACACACACACACACACACACACACACACACACACACACACACACACACACACACACACACACACACACACACACACACACACACTGTACAGACTGATAGGGGTACTCTGAAACATTCATGTTTTCCCCCTCCTTGCTTCGTTTATAAAACATTTCTTTTTTGCATGCAGATTTATGCGACTACGTAATGCAGGAAGAAATGAAGTTCGGTCAAAATTCATGAGACATTGTCTCTATCGATTCAATCTGACCGCCAGGGCTGTCTGCCCAGGCGATCTGATCCCACCCTTGTTGTAGCTAAAACTTTCAGAACACCCTTGCCGTCAGTCGCCGTTGTCCCATTGCTCATAAATCTAGCAGCCCCTATTATTACATTCCGTGAAAAGCGCATGATAGAATCTTCAAAAGCCACAAACCCGGAACGCACAATTCAGTCACTGACGTTCCACTGACGGTCTACGTGCAGTTTTTCTACACTGAAAGATATAGTTACATGATGAATAGGTTGTGGTCTGAAATCGGTCCGTAGTTCAGTCGTAAGAGAGAGAAATGTGGACAAACAACATGCCGACTGATAATAATTATAATTAAAGTAAAGCGCAAAATCTTGTGCATAGATACTATTCTAAGAGCATAAAAATGCACTCACGCACACACACGCACGCGCGCGCACACACACACACACACACACACACACACACACACACACACACACACACACACACACACACACACACACACACACACACACACACACGGTCCTAGTTCAGTCGTAAAGAGAGAAATGTGGACAAAATACATGCCGACTGATAATAATTATAATTAAAGTAAAGCGCAAAATCTTGTGCTAGAACTATTCTAGAGCATAAAAATGCACTACGGCACACAAAACGCGGCGCACACCACCACACGAACTTACACAAACACACACACACACACACACACACACAACACACACACACGACACTTGAGACTGGATGAGGAATCAGCAACAGCTTAAAACGGGCAGCAAACGGAGACTTGAGATGGATGAGGAATGCAGCACGGAACAGAAAACGGGCAGCAAACGGAGACTTGAGATGGATGAGGAATGCAGCACGGAACAGAAAACGGGCAGCAAACGGAGACTTGAGATGGATGAGGAATGCAGCACGGAACAGAAAACGTGGCAGATCTACAGTGATCCTTAGGTTCTGTTTCTACAATACCTCACAACGGGTGAGAAGACAGACAGACAGACGGACAGACAGACAAACAGACAGACAGACAGACAGACAGACAGACAGACAGACAGACAGACAGACAGACAGACAATTCTCAATAGAGGGTATTTTAGGTTCTGTTTCGGCAGTACCTCACAACGGAGAGAGAGAGAGAGAGAGAGAGAGAGAGAGAGAGAGAGAGAGAGAGAGAGAGAGAGAGAGAGAGAGAGAGAGAGAGAGAGAGAGAGAGAGAGAGAGAGAGAGAGAGAGACAGAGACAGGACAGACAGACAGACAGACAGACAGACAGACAGACAGACAGACAGAGACAGAGAGAGACAGAGACAGAGAGAGACAGAGACAGAGACAGAGACAGACAGACAGACAGACAGACAGACAGACAGAGACAGACAGAAGGAGACAGACAGACAGACAGAGACAGAGAGACAGAGACAGACAGACAGACAGAGAGAGACAGAGACAGAGAGACAGAGACAGAGAGAGACAGACTAGAGAGACAGAGACAGACAGACAGACAGACAGAGATAGACGGGCCAGGGAGCGGGAGGGGGCAGGCCGCCATTTTCATACGTGCTGGACTGACTACTGACAATGATTTGGTTAAATCCTTAACTGGTCTGGTTTGCTCGTGACGTTGGCTGGAGAGAGAGAGAGAGAGAGAGAGAGAGAGAGAGAGAGAGAAGAGAGAGAGAGAGAGAGAGAGAGAGAGAGAGAGAGAAGAGATTGATTGATTGATTGATGATTGAACTTTATTTCTCAACGGTGAAGATATTAGCACAAAGGCCGACTCACATATCTGCCGTTGCTACAGTACTACTAATAACCACAAGAGAGAGAGAGAGAGAGAGAGAGGAGAGAGAGAGAGAGAGAGAGAGAGAGAGAGAGAGAGAGAGAGAGAGAGAGAGAGAGAGAGAGAGAGAGAGACAGACAGACAGACAGACAGACAGACAGACAGACAGACAGACAGACAGAGACAGAGAGAACAACAAATCTCAGTCACACGACCTGGTGCGAGTATAGTAGTATGTAACATAAAGACTTTTGAGATTAATACGCCTGTTGGTCCGTGCCATCATTGCCCATGCGTGGAACGGCCCCGCCACAGCAACTTGGGATAACGGGATAACAGGATAACATGGCCAATTTCCGGCCAGACGCGACGCGAGTCAGCGCACTAGCTGTGCCAATTCTGTTAGACCCAGCAGCGCGCCACCACTGACACACTCAACACGGACCACAACTGCGCTATTCGCCGGCACCAGCCGCCCAAGGCGACTTCCATCGCGTCATAGACTAGCTAGCATTAAGTTTTCCTCCATTTAACTATTAATAAGAGACAAAAGTCACACACACACACACACACACACACACACACACACACACACACACACACACACACACACACACACGGAAAAAAAGGACGTTTGAAGTTTGCCTAACACTAGGCCCAGAGAGACAACTCTTCACCAGATTTAACAATTTAACACAGGTGCGATATTCCGCTTTACTTCCCTTGGAAGCATGTGTGCGGTCGTTCCGGACTTCCGGCAGCCGCAACTTCGGTGAACCTCTAGGCCTGGTTCCTCGCTGGCAAGAACCTCTTTCACATTCTGTGCTTCTGATAATCAAGTTGGTGTACCCATCAGAGTACAAAAGCATGGCGGCAATGTCTCTTCTTCTTCCTCCTTGGTCCCCGCAGTTAGACAGAAAACACCAGCTCTTCTCAGTGAGTCACAAATGCTGCCGTCCTTCTCAGGGCTGCCAGGTCCCGATGCAGCAGCTTTGTCCTTCTTAGGGCTGCCCGTACAGCTTCTCAGTGCCGACCTCATGAGGGCTGCCAGGTCCCCCGTTCTCCGTCCTGAGGGCTGCCGGGTCCTCGTTCTCCGTGCTCCTTAGGGCTGCCAGGCCCCCGTTCTCTGTCCTCCTTAGGGCTGCCAGGTCCCCGTTCTCTGTCCTTAGGGCTGCCGGGTCCTCGTTCTCCGTGCTCCTTAGGACTGCCAGGTCCCCGTTCTCCGTCCTTAGGCTGCCAGGTTCCGTTCTCCGTCCTTAGGGCTGCCAGGTCCCCGTTCTCCGTCCTAGGGCTGTCAGGTCCCGTTCTCTGTCCTAGGGCTGCCAGGTCCCCGTTCTCTGTCCTTAGGGCTGCCAGGTCCCCGTTCTCCGTCCTTAGGCTGCCAGGTCCCTTCTCGTCCTTAGGCTGCCAGGTCCCCGTTCTCCGTCCTCCTTAGGGCTGCCAGGTCCCCGTTCTCCGTCCTTAGGGCTGCCAGGTCCCGTTCTCGTCTTAGGCTGCCAGGTCCCCGTTCTCCGTCCTTAGGGCTGCCAGGTCCCCGTCCTTAGGGCTGCCAGGTCCCGTTCTCGTCCTTAGGGCTGCCAGGTCCCGTTCTCCGTCCTTAGGGCTGCCAGGTCCCCTTCTCCGTCCTAGGGCTGCCAGGTCCCCGTTCTCTGTCCTAGGCTGCCGGGTCCCCGTTCTCTGTCCTTAGGGCTGCCGGGTCCTTGTTCTCCGTGCTCCTTAGGGCTGCCAGGTCCCCGTTCTCCGTCCTTAGGGATGCCAGGTTCCCGTTCTCTGTCCTTAGGGCTGCCGGGTCCCCGTTGTCTGTCCTTAGGGCTGCCAGGTCCCCGTTCTCCGTGCTCCTTAGGGCTGCCAGGTCCTGGTACATCTCTGTCCTCCTCAGGGCTGCCAAGTCCCCGTTCTCCGTCATCCCGAGGGCTTCCAGGTCCCTGATCTCCGTCCTCTTAGGGCTGCCAAGTCCTGGTACATCTCCGTCATCCTGAGGGCTGCCAGGTCCCCGTTCTCCGTCCTCCTTAGGGCTGCCAGGTTCCCGTTCTCCGTCGTCCATAGGGCTGCCAGGTCCCAGTTCTCCGTCGTCCATAGGGCTGCCAGGTCCCCGTTCTCCGTCGTCCATAGGGCTGCCAGGTCCCCGTTCTCCATCGTCCTTAGGGCTGCCAGGTCCCCGTGCAACTTCTCCGTCAGGGGCACTGAGATCCTGGGGCCAGGCGATCTTCCGCAGAGTGTCCTGGAGCGGACAGTGCCGGAGGAGGCTGTTTACAACCAATACGTAGGTCCATGTATAATACTGTAACAGGGCACTGAGGCTGGTCTGAAGCTACTGCTAGCGTAGCGCTTGGCCCAGCGGGTCAGTTCTGTGTAAGAGATATCGGAACCGCCATCCCGACCACTTCCCCCCCCCCCCCCCCCCCCCTGACTGTCACCACGTAGGTACCGTATACCTATTCCTCGGTGTCAGCTGTGGCGTTACATGCTATGGCATAGCGCATTCCTTCTTATGGCACGCTGAAAAAGAAGAGCGAGGACAGATACACTTTGGATCGACTGAACCGGCTACCGCTAGGCAGAACTGCCCATCTCTTCTTCTCTGACAAGAAACAGCACGATCGTCTTATAAACCACACAGTGTCGTACGTCAGACACAAGACGCGCCATAATTATGCTTTACGTCATTCCCTTCCCTCTTTGATTCCCCCCGCCCCCTCCCTTCCCACTGAAGTTCGAGTTCAGCATTGCTTTACGCCCAGAGAGACAATAAGGATTATTAGGGACGGGGAGTCCAGGACGGCCACTTCGACTTTCACACGGCTCCTTAGCTCTGAACGACTGAGATAGTCAAGTTCAAGTTCAATGTTGCTTTACGTCCACAGAGATCATAAGGACTATTGGGGACGGGGAGTCCAGGACGGCCATATCGACTTTCACACAGCTACTGAGCTCTGTACGACTACAAGTTCAAGTTCAATGTTGCTTTACGTCCACAGAGATCATAAGGACTATTGGGGACGGGGAGTCCAGGACGTCCATATCGACTTTCACACAGCTACTGAGTTCTGTACGACTACAAGTTCAATGTTGCTTTACGTCCACAGAGATCATAAGGACTATTGGGGACGGGGAGTCCAGGACGGCCATATCGACTTTCACACAGCTACTGAGCTCTGTACGACTACAAGTTCAAGTTCAATGTTGCTTTACCTCCACGGAGACCATTAGGACAGCCACCTTGACTTTCACACAGCTCCTGTCTCTGTACTTTCACTCAAAGCAAAGACACTGCATTTAAGCTCTTTTCACGGACCATTTTTTTTGCTTTACGTCCACAGAAGCGAGATGGCTTATTAGGGACGGGGGGGGGGGGGGGGGGGGGGCCCGAAGGTGGACTGCCGCCAGAACAATGGAAGTGTTAAGGCGGTGTCCCCTCGCCATTGCCCCGCGACTAGTGCACTGCGCAATTGCTGCTTCACTGCCGTGCTGGGCAGAGTCACAAGGACAGTGTCCGTTGCACTGCTGTTGACGAACAATCCGAAGCGAAAGAAGTCCAACTTTCGCAGCCCAGCTCCACCTCCCTACTCATGATCTCTTCTGAGCTAACTTGAAGGTCCAGCTCCACCTCCCTCCTCTAGATCTCCTGATCTTTTGATCTCGCCTGGAACTACTCTTTTGACGCGATCAGCCAGGAGTTATAGCCACTGAGCCATAGTGACGAAGGGCAGTAACTCTCCATACCCGTCCTCCTTCGCGTAGGGTGTGGATTGGGCTGACTTAGTGTATGTTGTGTCTTTGACCTCAGTCACTTCGCCCGTCAGTGCTGACGGACTAAAAGGACAATTATGGACTCAACCACCGTATCATATGATGACGTGCAAAATCACGCTCGACAGTTCTGGAATCGTAAAATGTCACGGCAAAGAGTCGAATTGCAGACTACGAAGCATCGATAACAGTTCACACAACAACCACAAAACAATTTCGGTGTCTAAAGCAAATTATTTTGGAACACAGGTTTCTGCCCGGCATCGTTTAGGAAAAGGTAAGCTTTTTTTTCTTTTTCTTTTTCTTTTTTCTTTTTTAAGCTGAATAATAATAAAACTGAATGAAAAAGGTGAAAAAGATGTGCAAATTTCACAGGCGACAATAAGACACAAATACGATTATTTGACATAACATCAGTGGGAAAAGTCAGTCAACGTATTCCAAAGGCACGTCAACGCTGTCAAGTCAAGTCAAGTCAAGTCAAGTAAAAAACATTTTTAATCATCCCTCACAGGGCAATTCAACTTAACATCGTAATCAGTCCATTTTTCTTTGTGAACTGCGAATTATAACATAAAGATACGCCAGTTCCTATTTTTATGTAAAAATAACTTGTCTATCTGGCTGTTTGTCGCCTGCAAAAGAAAGACTTGCCGAAAAATGTGTACATAGTAAATCCAGTCTTCTTCTTCTTCTTCTTCTAATATGTATATTATCAAAACCTTCAATTTGAACCTTTGGTGTATTTGCAGGTGAATATCTGGCAAACTCTATTCCATGCCGTGGCGTAGTAACAGTAATAAATTACACCATGGCAGAGGCGGTACTTTTCGCAGAGTGTAATTTCAAGTCCTGGATTAATGGTACTACGTTCTTTGCTCAAATTTCTCTGCTGACAAGGAAATGGCTGGAGCTATTAGAGTAGCCTGCTTTTCTCCAGACCCCAAGGCATCAACAAGGCTATGATCGTGTCCTTTAGTCTCCATTCTCTGCTGGCAACAGCCGAAACTGCTTTACAATGGTTACTCTGTTTCGGTCTGAGTGAGTTACTGCCATGGCTGTCATGTTGTCTGGCAATAACTGTTGTCGACAGCTAAATTGGATGGCTGCACGAAGAGTGGTACTTTCGCCATAGAATGGTGTTTACCGATGGGTTACAAATGCCTTGTGCTCTGGAACTGGTCGTCAGTTTCTGTCGATGCACGGAGTGGCCGAATAAACTGGAACCTGAGCCGTCGATATCTGGTCAAACATGAGATGCATGACTGTGGCAAGAAGAGCTATAACAAGAATATAACTGATAGAAGAAAAATTCGGTTTTAGCTACTGCGATCGTACCTATCGCAAGACTGGCACGAAACAGCTACGTCACATAGCCCGCTTGCAGCCTGCAGGACAGGAGAGGGAAGGTTGTGAAGAAATCTACGCCTGCATGTTGACGTCGCCTGTTCTCTCTCTCCTCTCTTCTCTCTGTTTCTGTCTATCTCTCTCTCTGTGTCTCTCTGTCTCTATCTCTCTGTGTCTCTCCGTGTGTCTCTGTCTCTGCCTGTCTCTGTCTGTCTGTCTTCTGTCTCTCTCTGTCTGTCTGTCTCTGTCTGTCTGTCTGTCTGTCTGTCTGCCTGTCTGCCTGCCTGCCTCTCTCTCTCTCTCTCTCTCTCTCTCTCTCTCTCTCTCTCTCTCTCTCTCTCTCTCTCTCTCTCTCTCGATATAACCGTAATGGTTGACTGGGCGTTACACACCAAATCAATTACTTATTCTCTCTCCTCCCACTCTCTCTCTCTCTCCCCCTCTCTTTCCGCTGTCGCAGTGTCCGTCTGTTTCTGTGTCTCTGTCTGTCTGTCTGTCTCTGTCTGTCTGCCTCTGTCTCTCTGTCTCTGTCTGTCTGTCTGTCTGTCTGTCTGTCTGTCTATCTCAAACACACACACACACACACACACACACACACACACACACACACACAACCACACACGCACGCACGCACGCACGCACGCACGCACGCACGCACGCACGCACGCACGCGTCTCTCAGTCACAGCAGAAACTGATCTAGAACCTGTCAAAACTGATGATCAGACTTCTCAGAATTGGGTCTTCTAAGAACGTGAATGTTGTTTCAAATTGTTAAAAAAAAAAAAAAAAAAAGGAAAAAAAAAGCCAACATAAAAACATGAGGTTCGAAAAATTGTTAGAAAATGAAACTCTCATGAGCACAATGTCTAGACACCTTGTTGTGGCTTCCTCTGTTCTTTTTTTTTTTTTTGTCTCTAGCTTCCCCATACCACCCCTCATCAACAAAATCAATGGACACCGGCTGACGCAGCAGGATTATGCAGCACGAGGCCTATCCGTAGTGAAATAGTTATGTGCTGTACGCTTCTCTGGCCGCCGCTGTGTGAGTGTGACACGGAAGGAGTCCCTGCAGGCTCTAGAGATTGAGTGCCCCCCTCCCCCCCCCCCCCCCTTCCCCTTCCCCTGCCCCCAGACAAGCGCTCCATTCCCCAGACCCTTGTCGAGTCACGCTGGGACAATTTTCAAACGCGTAGTTCGCCTGACCGCAGAAAGCTAAAACAAATTCTAGCGATAGTTTACACAGTAAAAAGCACCAAGGGATAGGGACGTTACTGACAATCTTGCAGCCTTGCGGCGGTTGGAGTCTGTATTGTAAAAATAGGGAATATCATGCCCCCCTGTTCGCGGCGACATCTCTTTTTATTTTGCCCACTGGTCCTGCAGTCAACGGGCTGGTGGTGCACAGTGGGCACGGCACGGCAGCCACGTCACAGGGAGTGTGGCGGTGTCTCTTTGAATCTCCTGGGTACCCGAATGCTCTGACAATAGGTCTGGTCCGTAGGTCTGGTCCGTACTGCGTCTGTCTGTCTGTCTGTCTGTCTGTCTGTCTCTCTCCCCCCCCCCCCCCCTCCGTCTGCCTGTCTGTCGGTGTCTGTCTCTGCATGTCTGCCACTGTGTGTGTCTCTTTCTTTGTCTCTGTCTCTCTGTCCGTCTGTCTATGTCTGCCTATCTGTCTATCTGTCTGTCTCTCCGTCTGTCTCTCCGTCTGTCTGTCTGTCTGTCTGTCTGTCTGTCTGTCTGTCTCTCTGCCTCTCTCTCTGTCTCTCTCTGTGTCTCTGTCTGTCTGTCTGTCTGTCTGTCTGTCTCTCCGCCCATCTGTCTGTCTGTCCCTTTGTCTCTCGATCGGTCTGTCTGTCTCTGTCCTCTCTCTCCCTGCGTCTGTCTGTCTGTCTGTGTTGTGTGAGCAGATGTAATACACACGGCGCGGTCCCGCGCCGCCTTGCTCTCAGTCTCAGCTAGTCTACGAGTCCAGCAGACCATCAATTTTCGTCACGCAACCAGAGCAAAATGCTCAGGGAGAATGAAATCATTGCATGTTCCCTGGAATACGGCCATTGCCCTCCTGGTGTTGCCGAAATGAGAAATGCCCTAGCGGTGGCAACGTAGCCTCGTTGCTCAACGTGTTGCCCTCCGAAATAATCGATCCTGGTACGTCAGCACGAACCCCTCCCTTCTCTCCTCTCCCCTCTCCCTGGGGATGGGGTGGGGGTGGTGGGTGGGGAATGGGGGGTGGGGGTGGGGTGGGGGGTAAGTAAGTAAGTTGGTGTTTACGCCCAGTCAACCAGGTGGGTGGGGGGAAAGGAGGGCAGGGGTAGTGTGAGAGCAAGAACCACACACACACTCAGACAACCAACACACTAACACGTTCCATAACACATCATATAACCACACGTTAAGGACAGCATTCTACAAACATCCAACACACACACACACACACACACACACACACACACACACACCACACCACCCCCACACACACCCCCACACTCCCCTTCACACACAACACACACACACACACACACACACACACACACCACACACACACACACCACGCACGCACGCACGCACACACACACACACACACACACACACACAACCAAAACCGAAAACCAAACCAAACAAACGAACAACCAACCAACCAAACAGCGATGTATTAATCAACAAAGGGAGCTAATTAGCGTTTGAAAGACATCGCAGGAAGACAACAACAAAGACCTGAATCGTTTACGGTAACTCATCTCACCTGGTACACGAGAAAATTAAATATAAGGTGCAGAAACTCTACCAAAGATACATCATCACTGTGTATTGATTAGGTGTGCTGTACTAGTTAATCGAACAAGCAAATTCACGCACGCACGCACGCACATGCCCTCATACACACAGACACACACACACACACAGACACACACACACGCGCGCGCGCACGCACGCACGCACGCACCCACGCACGCACGCACCCACGCACGCACGCACCCACGCACGCATGTATACACACACACACACACACACTCACACGCACGCACTCATGTACACACACACACACACACACACACACACACACACACACACACACACACACACACACACACACACACCACCAGTACACACACACACACACACACACACACACACCACACACACACACACACACACACACACACACACACACACACACACACACACACACACACACACACACGCACGTATACCTAAAAATTACAAAGATACCCCGCAACGAAAACTACCCGCAGTTTTATTGTGCTCCTATCAGCCACGGGCAAGACAACTGACAACTGACACGCAACAAGACGTTTGAAGCTGGAACCCATCACAAGTAATCTGTCTCGTCGGAGGTAGTAATAAAAAACATTAAAAAAAATAAAAAGCCCCCAAAAACGGCAGAGAGTGATAAGCGTTTTGCAACACATGGTTCAGATCTGTGTGAGACTACGAGCTGATTTCAGTTATATAATTTCACGTTAAATGTTACGGTGTTTTCTTATATAATATGGGGGCTGAGGGAGGGGGGTAGAGAGAGAGCTTGAGAGACTGAGAGGGAGAGAGAGAGAGGGGGGGGGGGGTTGTGAGAGAGAGGGAAAGAGAGATGGAGGTTGTGTGTGTGTGTGTGTGAGAGAGAGAGAGAGAGAGAGAGAGAGAGAGAGAGAGAGAGAGAGAGAGAGAGAGAGAGAGAGAGAGAGAGAGAAGTGGCCGGATTTGTGGTGTCCCGCTGTTGGACAAGTGGGTTTGTGGTGTCCCGCTGTTGGACAAATGGATTTGTGGTGTCCATCTGTTGGACAAGTGGATTTGTGGTGTCCCGCTGTCAGACAAGTGGATTTGTTTTGTCCATCTGTTGGACAAGTGGATTGTGGTGTTCCGCTGTTGGACAAGTGGATTTGTGGTGTCCCGCTGTTGGACAAGTGGATTTGTGGTGTGCCGCTGTTGGACAAGTGGATTTGTGGTGTCCAACTGTTGGACAAGTGGATTTGTGGTGTCCCGCTGTTGGACAAATGGATTTGTGGTGTCCCGCTGTTGGACAAATGGATTTGTGGTGTCCATCTGTTGGACAAGTGGATTGTGGTGTTCCGCTGTTGGACAAGTGGATTTGTGGTGTCCAACTGTTGGACAAGTGGATTTGTGGTGTCCCGCTGTTGGACAAAGTGGATTTGTGGTGTCCCGCTGTTGGACAAATGGATTTGTGGTGTCCCGCTGTTGGACAAATGGATTTGTGGTGTCCCGCTGTTGGACAAGTGGATTTGTGGTGTCCCGCTGTTGGACAAATGGATTTGTGGTGTCCATCTGTTGGACAAGTGGATTGTGGTGTTCCGCTGTTGGACAAGTGGATTTGTGGTGTCCCCTGTTGGACAAGTGAATTTGTGGTGTCCCACTGTTGGACAAATGGATTTGTGGTGTCCCGCTGTTGGAGAAGTAGATTTGTGGTGTCCCGCTGTTGGACAAGTGGATTTGTGGGGTCCCGCTGTTGAACAAATATATTTTGTGGTGCCCAGCGGTGGAGTGGTGGAGTCCACCTGTTGGACAGGTGGATTCATTTTTGTAGTGAACCACATTCAACAGGAGTCATTTAAATCGGACCAGAAATGCACCAACTCGCGCTTAACCCTTTCACTGCCATGCTTGCCGCGCCGTCACTCTGAAAGCGACCAGTAAAGAGACCAAATTTGAAACTACTAAGGCTTTTTTGCCCCCTTCGCACGAACACGTGAAAGGTAGATTTCTCAGTTACAGGACCATCAAAAATACTGTTTGCAGGCGTGTATGCGTGCACTTTTCAGCCCGGAAATTTGACAGGCTGGGGGCAGTGAAGGGGTTAATTGTCACCTGAAACTTAGCTCGACGCCGATTTGTTCCGACATGTCTTGCCGGCGCGCCTGTTACGTGTGTCCCGTACGTGTCAGCTTGTTGGAAAGGTTGGAATGTTGCGCTGTAAAGTTGGCTGCAGGTGGTTTGGGCGGTGTTGGTTTGCATAATAAAGTTAGGGGCAAAAAAGCCTGATCGCTCTTGGCGCCGGGAGTGGTACATGTGATTGTATCAACGGCGTTTTGCAAATGCTGGCAGTGGCGACTCAGCCGTGCCAGATCTGGCTCGCTCATTGTTTACACACATGCAGACCCTACAAACTAAATTGTGCATGTAGTGCATTCCGCACGCTGAAATATGTTGTAGTTGTCTAGGCAGAGGAGGCTGCTTCTCGTAAGCTGGTTTAGTGGGACTAACCCTTATCATAACTTAATCTGGCATCTCTCTCTCTCTCTCTCTCTCTCTCTCTCTCTCTCTCTCTCTCTCTCTCTCTCTCTCTCTCTCTCTCCCCAAACAGCCCCTATCTCAGTATTTCTCTCTCCCCCCTCTCTTTCTCTCCCCATTCTCCGTCTCTCCCACCCCCCTCTCTCTCCCCAAACAGTCCCTATCTCAGTCTTTCTTCCCCCCTCTCTTTCTCTCCCCTTTCTCCACTTCTCTCTGTCCCTCCATCTCTTTCTCCGCTCTGTCTGTCGGTCTTTGAGGCTGTCTCTGTCTGTGTCTGTCTGTCTGTGTCTGTCTGTCTGTCTGTCTGTCTGTCTGTCTGTCTGTCTCTGTCTCTGTCTCTCTCTGTGTCTCCTGTCTCTGTCTGTCTGTCTGTCTGTCTGTCTGTCTGTCTGTCTGTCTGTCTGTCTGTCTCTGTCTCTGTCTCTGCTCTCTCTCTCTCTCTCTCTCTCTCTCTCTCTCTCTCTCTCTCTCTCTCTCTCTCTCTCTCTCTCTGTGACTGAACCTAAACTACAATCCTTGTAAAGTAAAGTTTTCGAGTTCGATTTCTCTCTCTCTCAGTCTCTCTCTTTCTCCCCCCACCCCCCTGCTGATCTCCCCCTATTGCTCTTTGGTCCCGCCTCTCTCAGTCTCCGCCCCTTTTTAAATCATAAATTAACTCATTTCTTCTTGCGACCCAGTTTAGAAGGAAACTTCTCTCTCTCTCTCTCTCTTCTCTCTCTCTCTCTCTCTCTCTCTCTCTCTCTCACTCTCTCTCTCTCTCTCTCTCTCTCTCTCTCTCTCTCTCTCTCTCTCTCTCTCTCTCTCTCTCTCTCTCTCTCTCACTCACTCAGTCTCTCTCTCTCTCTTTGACCTCTGGCCTCTCACTCCAGCTGTGCCTTTTGTTTTTCTTCTTCTTTTCTTTTTTTTGTGGCCATAAATTAACCCATTTCTTCTGGTGACCCAGTTCAGAATGAAACTGCAAACACAACCAAAGTCAGTGACAACAATCCCTTCTCGGCTGAATGGACAACAGCGGCTTGCAGAATCTGTTGCCACTGAGAATGACTGACTGAGAAGACTCTGAGAAGAACTTAGAAGAAGATCGAAGAGCTGAGAAGAACTGAGCAGAATCCTGAGGAAGAAAAAGAAAAAGAAAAAAGAAAAAAGAAAAAAGAAAAAGAGAGAGAGAGAGAGAAAAAGAGAGAGAGAGAGAACAAGAAGAAGAAGAAAACAGAAGCGACTCATTCACAGACTGAGATGGAAAGAATTTGAACCGCCGGAGAGGAACTTCCCCTCATAACCAGAACAGCAAAGCAACAGACGAGATCCACCGACGACCACGTGCACTCAATAAATACTCCCCAGGCCCGCATTTATTGCTCTTTGAAAAGCTAGAAGTGTTTGCCTTTCCCTAACGCCATTGAAAGCTGCCTTCTGCTCTCTCACAGTCTAGCACCGGTGCCACAGGAGAGGGGCACAATCCATTATATACAAATTTCTAGGCTTTGAGTAAATACTAAGTCGTGAAAGAATTGATGGCCTGTCCCTGATAAGCCTTACGGTTTCTGTGGATGCAAAGCGCCACGAAAGAAGATGAAGAAGAATTGACGGAATCGTCTTGGATTCGTTGCAATGTCTTACGCAACCGGCTACATAAAGGCATTGTCAGGTTACATATTGTGATTTTTTTTTCTTTCTGTTTTTTATTTTTTTTTTTTTTTTTTTTTTTTATTTTTTATTTTTTTAAGTTGTGATTTGTGTACACTACCTTACGACCTTGCCCCTCACAACTAATGAAACATTAAAATTGCTCTCATCGCTGCCTATCTTAATGGACAACTGAAGTGTCATTGTGGTGGTGATCGACAGTGTTGTGTTAGGTACTGTCCCCCTCTTCCCCCACATCCTGGGATCTCTGTCCCCACCGGTAGGCTACCTCTTCGAAGACAACTTGGCGTTATAAAACCCTTTACTGCCTCAGTCTGCAAAAAAGGCACGCGCACGCGTAGAGCAAATCACTTTCGATACTGTGCATTTTGATGGAGGTCCTTTCACACATACTAATGCGAAACACAAAACGAAAATGCTTAAGAGTTTCAAATTTCACACTTTTCTTGGTCGTTTCTAAGTGGCATCATGGCAGCGAAAGGGTTCAGCAAATTTAACCAACTAACAAGCGAGAGTTGCTCAGGGGGATTTGTAAGGTAAACATGGTGCTTAACGTCCACAGAAACCATAAGGCTTATTAGGGACGGGGAGAAGGAGGGGAAGGGGAAGGGAGATTATATACCTATCGCTACACTGTCACCACAAGAATGACTCCTGCATTAAGATGGGCAGCGATGAGAGCCATTTTAATGTTTCATTAATTGTGAAGGACAAAGTCACAAGACAGTGTCCACAGACCACAGCTTTGGAAGAGAAGGGAGAGCCGAAGCGGGTTCGAACCGAGGTCCCTCTGCTTACCAGCCTAACGCCTTACCGCTAGGCCAAACCGGCTCATTCAGATTTGTCTGTGAGGTTTCATGGGACACAGCGTCTCAGTCATCCCACGTGATGACGTCACGACACCCATCGGCAAACAGCTCGTTAATTACCTGTGATTTTAGGACTTGCCTTTTGCTCAGATGCGACCTCCGTGGCTGAGGACTGGGCGTTATTCAACGAAATATCAAAACGTAACCAACCCTTTGACTAGTCCTCGACGCGCTGGTTGGTCGAGTCTCACATGCCATGGATTGTATCTCTTCCCTGTGGTCGCACATGCTGTCTTCTAACAAAGGAACAGCGGTTGTTGTGTGTGTGTGTTGGGGGAGGGGGGGGGGGGGGGGGGAGGAGGGAGGCTGTCGTAGAACACCCGGTTTTGTTGGTAACTGCGAACGTTTTGAATATCTGATCTCTCCTTCCTCTCCACCTCCAATATACTCCATCGACTGACGTTGGCTGCTGTCTCCCTGCCAGATTCGTCTGACGATTCCTTCCTAAATAAACGAGCGGCACTGATCTTGTTTCCTTTTATCCATTCCGATTTTCGTGTATCTTTGGGTAGGGTTCGGAAGGACAGGGGAGAACATATCGAACTGAAATAAGAAAATTGTGTTGCTAATAAATATTCTTCGTGATATTGTGCAATGAAATTCAGATCACTCCCATGAATAGCGTATTGCACGTGTACGTTTGCAAAAACATGAATTGTGTTAATATGTGCAATGCTTTATTTTGATATGTATATTTATATAGCCCTGTGTATCTGCGGCAAAATTGTGCAAAGGCGAGTACTCCTTTTGGGTAACCCTCTGTCTCTGTCTGTCTGTCTCTCTCCTTCTGTGTGTGTGTGTGTGTGTGCGTGCGTGCGTGCGTGCGTGCGTGCGGCGTGCGTGCGGGGTGCGTGCGTGCGTGCGTGCGTGCGTTGCGTGCCCGTGCCCGGGGGAGTTTTCGCGTTTGCAGTGACGCTGTTTGCGTGTGTGCGTGCGTTGCCCGGGTTTGCCCCGTGGGGTCGTGTGCGAAACGGTGCTGCCTGGCTATGAGTGGTGTGCGTGCGTGCGTGCGTGCGTGCGTGCGTGCGTTGTGCGGTGTGTGCGTGTGCTGTGTCGTCGTGGTGTGGTGTGTGCTGGTGTGTGTGGGGTGTGTTGTGGCGTGTGTGGTGTGTGTGTTGTTTTTGTTTGTGTGTGTGTGTGTGTGTGGTGTGTGTGTGTGTGTGTGGTGGTGTGTGGTGTGTGTGGGGTGTGGTGTGGTGTGTGTGTGTGTGGGGTTTTACACAATATGAAATAACCTACATGCACTAGTGTTTCCAAACGAATGAGAAGCAACGAGATTATCGTATGTCAAGTGATACCTCGCGAAATTATTTCTGGCGACACTATTTACTATGACACAGGCTCAGATGTTCTTCCCCATTTCCTCCTTCGCCCCCTTCCCCCTCCCCAACTACCCCGGCACAACATACGGTTTATCAATATAAGGCCTGGCTCAGAAAGACCCAGAATAAGACCTGGGTGCTAAAGCAGCAAGAAGACATTTTTTCCTAAAAGAAAATCGTTTTGTACACTGTCTTTTTCGATACCGGGGCAATTATTTCACAGAAACCGTCTATGACAGGAGCACGATCGAGCCCAACAGAAAGGCCCAGAATAAGACGTGGGTGCCAAAGGAAGATAGTGCTCCTAAAAGAAAACATTTGACACTGTCTTTTTCAATACGGATGGACTAATTTCACAAAAACCGTGTAAGACAGGATTATGGACCCTACCGAGAGATCAAGAGTAAGGCCTTTTGTGCCGAAGGCTTGCGTTCTCTTCAAATTACAAGAAGGTAACAGATTTCAAAAGAAATTCTCTACGCTGTCTTTTTGAACACCAGTGGGATTGTTTGACAGAAACCGCGTAAGACAGGAGAGACCATCGATCAATACTAGCTACCACGCAGTCTGTGCTTGATGAGACTTCTATAGTCTCCACAATAAGGCAAGACACGCACTGGGATGCGTGGAATCCAAATTCTCCACGACGAAAGCACCTGTCCACAAATCCAAACAGGTAGACGACCAGAATACCTTACACCGTACACAAATCCAAACAGGCAGCCTACCAGAATACTTTACACTGTTGGCAAGTCCAAAGAAGTAGTCTAGCAGAAATACCTTACACTGTTGGCAAGTCCAAACAGGTAGTCTAGCAGAATACCTTACACTGTC
>JABMCL010000789.1:137500-165000 GCA_018857735.1 Alviniconcha marisindica
CAGCTTTAGACCAGCCCCAAAGGGAACGTTTCCCGTATCAAAAAGCTTATTAAAGTATGTGTGAGAAACTCAACAACACAAGGGGCTGCATACTTAAGAATTCACCGCTAAGGCCCTCCGGACCTGGGGCTTTATTGTTCTTTAAGGCTCTAATGGCTCAAGCACCTCTAGCTGGTTATGTCAACCTCTAATATATCGGAAACACCGTGCAGTTCTATATCAACCTCGTTTCTGATGCTGTCATCAAAACTAGTTTCTACAGCAGTATAGTCCAAATTAAAAACTTCGTAAAAGTGACAAAACCATTCATCCGAAGTAATCGCACTAGGCACTGAACCTTTGCTGATAACAGATTTAATTGTACTCCAGAACTTTCTGGGGTCTTTTCCACTATCCTCAAGAATTTTAATAATCTTTTTTTTTTATGCTTGCTTTCTTTTCTTTCAAAAAGCGTTTGTACTCTTGCCTTTGTTTTGTATAAGCAATCCTCTGGTCCCTAGCATCAGTTCCGTTTGATTTGTGATATCTTCTCAAGCACTGCCGTACGAGGCGTCGTTTATTTTTACATTCACCATCAAACCAAGGGCTACCTTTATCTTTACCGACTGTAACGGTCCTTTGCATACAGTGCCCTGCTTTACGGATCCCATCCGTGAATTTGGAAAGTGCAGCCTCAATGTTTACATCAGTTAAACCGACAGCGTCTTTAAACAGAGAAGAAACATCATCTGATGAACAAGTATCAAAATATTGTTGTGCTTTTTCTGTATTCCACATGTACTTTTGAACCTTACACGTTTTTGGCTTAGCATCAGTACCACTCACCATACTTGAAAGCTTTAAACTCATTTTTACTGGCATATGTTTGGAATCAATTTTAGGGACAATGCTTAACTGTAATCCTAAATGAACTAGGCATCTTGACATAATAAAATAGTCAATTATGCTTGAGCCACTGTGAGAAATGTATGTGAAATTTCCGTCTTCATCTCCTGGCAATAAACCGTTCAGTACAACAAGATTAAATTGCTGACACACATAAAGGAGATACCGGCCAAATTCGTTCAAGGTAACATCTTTGGACACTCTTCTAAAGTGTATATCGTCAATAGTATCTTCATTACATACATCTTCAACAACATCATCCAGCAACTGCACATCTCTCGCATTCATACCACCAGTCCTTGCATTTAGATCTCCACAAATAATGATGGGGAGTTCACCAAATTCCTCAAAAATATCAATGATGCACTGCTCAAGTAGGGCCACTCCGTTGTCTATCTCCGTGTCGGTATAATATAGGCTTTGCGAAGGAGGCAGATACATCCCAATGAACACACTGTCCGTATCCAAGCCCGTTAAGTCTCGCGACAGTTTAAGAACAACACAGTTGTCCAGTTCCACATGAATTTGTTTTACAAGAACAGATTTTTCTTTTTTGATCAAAAGTGCAACACCGCCTGATAATCTAGCCGTCGTGGCATCTGACAATCTTATACCAGGCGACAGAAAAACGTCGTGCATAGGAAAAAGATGAGAAGGGAAATTAATTGAAAATGTTTCCGTGAGAAACACAAAATCGAAATCAGACATAAAAGATCTTACCCCTGGCAAATGTATGGATGACAGCCCCTCAACATTGTATGTTAGGAACGACAGGGAGCGCGATGGCCCCTAGAGAGAGAGAGAGAGAGAGAGAGAGAGAGAGAGAGAGAGAGAGAGAAACAAGAGAGAGATAAGAAAAAGGTGATGGGAAGAACTCTTCCTAACTTGACGTCATGTAACGGGCAGTGGTAGTAGCTTCTTGTGTGTTGTGTGTGTGTGTGTTTGTGTGTGGTGTGTGTGTGTGTGTGTGTGTGTGTGTGTGTGTGTGTGTGTGCATGTGTGTGTGCATGTATGTGTTTACGTCCAATCAACCAGCACGGTTATACTGATCAGGGCGACTGAATGCGACGGACAGAAAAGGGTTAATCTACTCTGACGATCGAAAGAACAGGAGGAACGGGGGAGGGGGGGTAGCAGTGGAGGGAGGGAAGGGGGCAGGGGATGGGTGGGGGGTGGGGGGTGTGGGGCTGCAAACTGACTTCATACGAGGCACCTCGGCCTTTCAGCACTGGCCAGTGGCGGGCTGCACAGAAGCAATTAGACTGCCGCCACCTCGCAGATGCAGGAAGCAAATCCGCCTCCTCTGCCGTCAGATCCGATGCACTGACTCAGCAGCATCCCCGGGTTCCAAGCACCCCCCCCCCCTCCCCACCCCCTTCCCTTGCCCCACACCCATCCCATCTCCTCAGTCTAGCAAACCGACGATTAATAATTCAAAAGATCAGTGCCTCTCTTACCCAAACACACCTCGGGGAGCCATTTTGATTTCCTGTTCTTTCGTCATCAAATCGACTTGGGTCAGTGGTGGATCTGCGGCCCGATCGACACTGTCGGTGGTAAAGCGTGCTGCACCGGCCCCTTGGTAGATTGACAGAGCTGTTTTTAATTCGTTCGGTGCCGCAAGACGATCGTCCGTAAACAACTGATGCAGAAGGCTTGTAATACATTTAAGTAGATACGTAATGTAGCATATGGCATGATCCGCTTTCTGGGCTTGTTATACATTTAAGTGGATGCATAACGTAGCATAGCATGATCAGGTTTCTAAGTCTTCTGGTTTGGCAAACAGACTCAGTTTCATCACTCCACTTTCGCCCGATGGACTGACTTATGTTCGGCGGTTTCGGGTTTGATTGTGTGTGTGTGTGTGTGTGTGTGTGTGTGTGTGTGTGTGTGTGCTTGTGTGTGGTGTGTGTAGTGCGTGCTCGTGGTGTGTGTGTGTGTGTGGTGGTGGTGTAGTGCGTGCTGTGTGTTGAGTGTGTGTGTGTGTGTGTGTGTGTGTGCGTGGTGTGTGGTGTGTGTGTGTGTGTGACGTCTGAGTGTGTGTAGATGTGTGTGAACGGTAGGTTTCTTTTTGTGCTTGGTCGCACAAAACTGAGAAGTGTGATTGTCAGCAGATGAATCAGTGAATAGACACGTAAGGTATCCATTTAATGTGAGGTCACAAAACTTAGAGGTTGCACATTCTGCAGCGTGCTGAACCAGCTGAAACCTCCAGACCAGCTATCGTATCAATTGTAAGTCACAGAACATCCTATGGTGCCATATGTGCGTGCTATTTGTAAGCAGACCTCCTCATTTAACGTCTATCAGTGCCATTGCTCTGTTTTGGCGCAACTCTCTCTTCTCTCTCCTCATCTCTCTCTCTCTCTCTCTCCGTGTCTCTCTTCTCAGTGTCTTTTGTGTGTGTGCGTGCGTGCGTGCGTGCGTGCGTGCCGCGCGCACGCGGCATGCTGCGTGAATCGTATATGTGCGTGCGAGTGTGTGTGTGTGTGTGTGTGTGTGTGTGTGTGTGTGTGTGTGTGGTGGTGGTGCGTGCGTGCGTGCGTGCGTTGCGTGCGTGCGTGCGTGTGTGTGTGTGTGTGTGTGTGTGTGTGTGTGTGTGTGTGTGTGTGTGTGTGTGTGTGTGTGTATGCCAGTGCGCGTGCGTGTGTGCGTTATGCTGGAGCGTGCGTGGTGTGTGTGTGTGTGTGTGTGTGTTGTGTGTGTGTGTGTGTGTGTGTGTGTGTGTGTGTGTGTGTGTCTTTCTGTTTGTCTGTCTGCCTGTCTGTCCAGTGCCGTAAGTGCACGCGCGCATGTGTATGCGTCCTTGTATGTTTGATTGCGAGCGAGAACGCCTGTGCGCATGCATGTACCAGCGCACAATACCGGCGATGTATACATACTTCTTAATATATATATATACAATGGGAAGAAGAGGCAGCGGTAAATGACAAACCCAAAATATTCATAATAGTCTTAAATGCCTTTGAAAATGTTCGAGGCCCTTGTCTCAGTGGTGGGTTGTGTTGAGTGCTGAATGGGAAAACAAGGTCAACGTTGTTAATTCGATTTCGCACTAAATCCCACGAATCGATCGCGTACTGAGCAGAGGCACCTGCCACATCAACGCCGCTAACAAAAACTACAAACGGCTGCTACCTGAGAACCCGTTTCCCCAAAATTGCCTTCCGAAATGTTGTGTGAAGTCATTACGACGATTGCCTGTCCGTAGTAGTTCCCTTCGTTGTGCAAGGAGGTCCACCGCTTTCAGATGTATTGTCCGTCAGGAGTAATGTGTCCGCGTGAAAAGTGTTCGTCCAAAATCGGGTAATCGACCGATTTCCACCGAATGGAGGCAATCAAACTGTTCAGGAGCCAGCTACTGTTCATGCATTGCGGTTTGGCCTCGGCATTAGAGAAATGGTAGAAATTAACTGCAAAACACACACACACACACGCGCGCGTGCACGCACACACACACACACACACACACACACACACACACACACACACACACACACGCACACACACACACACACACACACACGCACTCACGCACACACGCACACACGCACGCACGCACGCACCACACACATACTCGCACACACATACTCGCACGCACACACACACACACACACACACACACACACACACACACACACACTAATCATAATTATAATTAAAGTATAAAGCGCAAAATCTTGTCCGTACACACACACACACACACACACACACACACACACACACACACACACACACACACACACACAGCATTCTTACCCCGGCCAGTACCTCATGCCACCTTTAGCTTCACGTCAATGCAACTGGACAGGTAATTTGCTGCTGTGGTCAGAAAGGTCATTGGCTGCGTGTGCAGATGTGATACCACTGTACACAGCCACAAATTACTGAGGTAAGGTACTATATGGGGGATGTCAATGTGGGAATTCGTGTAGCGGTAAGATACTATATGGAGATTGTCAATACCTATTACTTCAATATGTTTATTTCAAAGTCTTTATATACACACACATAACCCTGGATCCTGAATAACTTGTCCGTTTTGATTTGACGGGAAAATCTAATCTAGGATTTACATCGCAGTATTTTTTTATTTTGTTTTATGCGGACAAACCGTTTCTGACGGACTAAGTACCTGCACTCAAGATGGCTGTCGGGCTGGTCTCGGATTCTGCCCAGTCTGCTCTGATACAGGTTCATAAAATCATTGGCCAAATCCGCCTAAGTGCTGTACGTGGTCTTGGTTTCAAGCCGCAAACCTGACCTTCGTGAACATGATGATCATCCATCCCGGCTGAAGACAGACAGTAAAAGTGTTCGGCTGCTGAATCAGCTCTGGCTGTCATTGAAACTAGTTTTAAGCAAGATGTCAACGACACACCCAAACAAATGAAAACACCAGAAAGACAGTTAAACTGCACGCAGGCAAAGAGGAAAACAACCAACCACAACAAGCATCACAAACAGGTGAAAATGTTTCATTTTGACGAGGCAAAAAAGAACACGCAATTAGGCACGCGAGCGAGCCAAAAGAAAAGGTTGACGAAATAGAACAGATCTAAAGATCATTCAAAGGAAAATGTTGATTTTAAGGAGACTAATTTTCTGGTAAAATCAGAACAAAACTTATTCACTGCTCACTCCTCAAGAACACTGTCATTTTACATGTTTCAAGAAATGGAACAGTTCTAGGAAAATGTGCTCACCAATAAGACGAAAAACACGGAAACAATAACACACAAGCGCTTTCGACGATTCGTCTTCTTCAGGTGAAAGAAGACTGACAGACAACAAAAGAAGAAGGAAGAGAAAGAAAGGACAGACAAGAAAAAGCGATGACATGTTTTTGAAAAACAAAATAATAATAATAATAATAATAAACTAAAGAGTGAATAAAATTAATAATAATAATATTCTTAAAAAGCGCTGTTCTCTAACCAGGGTTAAACTCACTGCGCTGTACAAACATCTTATGACAAAAACCACATTAACATACATTTCAAACAAACAGAATCTTAAATATTGTAGTCTACCATTATCGCCTATTAAATAATAACCATGTTACACACACACACACACACACACACACGGGGGGGGGGGGGGGGGGGGGGGGGGGGGGGGGGGGGGGGGGGGGGGCAGATTGGCTTGTTGTTACAGCGTTCCGCAACTGAACTCTGTAAGGGTCATGTGGTATATGCAATTGTACACTGACAAATGCAATCCATAGGATGAGAGAGTTGCGTGTGTGATCATTATATCTATCTATATAGATAGATAGATAGATAGATAGATAGATAGATAGATAGATATAATACCATTATCCCGCGACACGTGGCAGCAACACACCGTCTCCAGAGAATTTACCAGAAGACAAACAATCGCCTACATTTGGTGGACCCTATTGTTTTGATATTGTGTGCTTCTGGCTCACGTTAGGTGTAAGCGCCGTACAAATACTCTTTTACATTACAGTACATAAACGCTCACCCTCTGTTCCACTCTACCCTCCTCACAGAGACAGGGGACAAACAGCATAAACGCACACCCTTTGTTCCACTCCACTCTACCCTCCTCACAGAGACAAGGGACAAACAATCAGCATAAACGCACACCCTTTGTTCCACTCCACTCTACCCTCCTCACAGAGACAGGGGACAATCAGCATAAACGCTCACCATTTGTTCCACTCTACCCTCCTCACAGAGGTAAGGGGACAATCAACATAAACGCATACAATTTGCTCCACTCTACCCTCGTCAGAGAGACAGAGGACGAACAATCGGCATCAACGCACACACAGCCTTAATTCGCTACCCTGCCCGCCCCAAAACGAATTAGGACCACCGGTCCGAGAGTGAGAGTAGTGTGACGGACCGATCGCTCCGTGGGAAATCCATTCCTGCTTCGTCACCTAGCATACTGAGACTATCGGTCATCCGATGCGTTCTGTCCACCACCACCTAATTGCCACGCTGGCTTACCGCGTTTGCTCCGCTAGCTCCGAGGTTCCGTGTTTGCCCAGGACATTGATCGGGGCATCGCTCAGGTCCGGGTGGTTAGCTCCTGGACTTTTCAGCGGCCCGCCAGCCGTACAGGATCAACTCAGGACGAATCACGCTTTTAGTCCTTTTACACTTCAGTTCAAAACTCAAGTCACTGCATCACAAGTGTGTCTAATTCACTGTTCCAACGTTAAAAAACACACACCCAACCTTCAGTTCAAAACTCAAGTCACTGTATCACAAGTTTGTCTAGTTCACTGTTCCAACGTTAAAAAAACAATCATCCATCTATTGTCTAGTTTACTGTTACAACGTCAAAAACCGACCATCCATCTATTGTCTAACTGATTCACTGTTACAACGTCAAAAACCAACCATCCATCCAATGTCTAATTCACTGCTACAACGTCAAAAAACAACCATCAACCTATTGTCTAATTTACTGTTACAACGTCAAAAACAACCATCCCGGCATCTACTGTCTAATGCTCTGTTACAAGGTCAAAAACCAACCATCCATCTTTTGTCTAATTCACTGTTACAACGTCAAAAACCAACCATCTATCCATTGTCTAATTCACTGTTACAACGTCAAGAAAACAACCATCCACCTATTGCCTAATTCACTGTTACAACGTCAAAAACTGACCGTCCTTCTATCTATATACGCACAATAAAACATATTCTGGTACGTCGAAAATCCATTTCCATTTCATTCCTTGGTACCTATTTATATTCCGTAGGCATTCACCACGGGAACCTGCTGAAATCGCTTGTGACTATGAGAAGGGTGACCAATTTTTTCCCCACGAGCCCACACAGGAAACTGCGTTAGCTATAAAATACAGTTAAAATGTATGGTTGCGGTGGTCATCATAGTTCAGGAGCTGTGTGAGAGTCGAGGTGGCCGTCCTAGGCTGTCCGTTCTAACGAGCCTTCTGGTTTCTGTGGACGCAAAGCTATACTGAACCATGCTTCGGCACTGGTCACAGCTTGTCCTTAATATGTCAACTGACGTCTGAGGACATTAAGCATCACTTCATCATCATCATCATCTTCATCATCATTGCGGTGGACGTAAAGTATCATGAAAGAAGAAGGGAGAGGATGAGAGCGGGGGGAATGGGGGGGGGGGGGGAGGGGGGGGGGGGGATGGACTGGGAAGGTCTAAATTAGGACGAGGAAGAAATTCCTGGCAGTAGGCGAAGCATACATGACTATATTCTGACATACTCCAGGCTTTATGGCTATAATTATTCTGACACATTCCAGGCTTTATGGCTATAATTATTCTGACATACTCCAGGCTTTATGGCTATAATTATTCTGACATACTCCAGGCTTTGAAGGGAGAACATTTATCATCTCTGGATTCTCGACAGAGGGGACTTCATAGAACAGATCTAGGTAAATGTCCTCACGAATGCGATGAAACACAAGTACTACAATAGTACACGAGCGCTTTGGACAAAAATTGTCTTCTTCGGGTCGTGTATCAGACAGATACAGAACGAAAGAAGAGGGAAGCAAGTTAAGTCTTTCTTCTATCTATCTTCTTACACCCGAAGAAGATACTTTTTTGTCGGAAGTGTTCGTGTACTGTTGTTTTCTTGTGTTTCGTCGGATTGGTCAGTACATTTCCTTAGATCTGTTCTATTTTGTCAACCTCACCAGCAGTTGTTCACTCATTCCTAAAGGGGACCTCAATTTCCGAGTCTTCACTGAGTGCCCCACTGTGGGAGCCCGGATCTAGCTGTTCTTCCGGAGCCGTTCTGGGACGGGGGTGGATAAGTAAGTAAACATGGTGCTTAACGTCCACAGAAACCATAAGGCTTATTAGGAACGGGGAGAATGTGGGGAAGAGGGAGATTGATGATGATGATGATGATGTGGAGCTTAATGTCCTCGGATGTCGGGTTGACATATTAGGGACAAACTGTGACCAGTGCCTATGGTTCAATGTTGCTTTACGTCCACAGAAACCATAAGGCTCGTTAGGACGTGGAGCCCAGGACGGCCACCTCGACTTTCACACAGCTCCTGAACTCTGAGGGAGATTGTTCTATTCTATTCTATTCTATTCTATTCTATCTGTTTGCTTAATGTCCTCAGATGCTAAAGAGCATATTAGGGACAATCTATAAAACAAGCTTGTCTTGGATATAAAATAGTTAAAAGGGAGATTGAGGTAGAGAGTAAGCTATAATTACAGCCTTCCTGGTGCAGAAACCCGCTGCCGTCAGTCGACTGCATGCTCTGATTGGACAAGACGGGTCGCGTCACTTTAGTAGAGGGACACAGGCTTTAAGGTCGAGAGGTCGATTTTCCTTCATCCAGAGTACCGGGCCCTGTGCAAACGGCGGGAAGGAGAAGATAAAGACTGGGGATTGACCCCAATGAACGGGATGACGATGGCGACGTTTCAGATTCGATCCGCAGTCCCCGTTGGGGGCAGGGAGTTAGGGACTGGCGGGAGATGGCCGGAAGGGGGGTACAGGGGTGGGGGTGGAGTGGGAGGGGGGGGGGGGGGGGGGGTGAAGCTGAGTAAAGGGAAGGAGGCTATTTTCTGCGTGAAGACGAACGGCCAAACTCTCCAAGACTACAGTGTTTTCCCCCTGGAATGCCGCTGTCTTCATCTTCCACAGCCATCTCTCTCCCACCGCCGCGGTTTCCCGAAGGGATGTTCGGCTGTCAGTTTCTCGGATTGCA
Organism: Alviniconcha marisindica; assembly: GCA_018857735.1. Lineage (NCBI taxonomy): Eukaryota > Metazoa > Mollusca > Gastropoda > Provannidae > Alviniconcha > Alviniconcha marisindica. Next base: position 147,100 of record JABMCL010000789.1, read on the forward strand.
GCCAGAGGCGACAGGGAAGCGTTATATACTCTCCTTGACGCTCGTACCCGTCAACTCTTAAACAAAAAATCTGTGTTATTGTCAGTTTGCAAAGAAAAGAAAAAAAGGTTGCTGTCTTGATTGTCCATAAATTCTTAACATCCTTGCCGGTTTTTTCTTCTTCTGTGTGTGTGTCACTTCAGTTTCCGCTAGTTCTCTAGGTGTAGTGTGTGTGTGTGTGTGTGTGTGTGTGTGTGTGTGTGTGTGTGTGTGTGTGTGTGTGTGTGTGTGGTGTGTGCGTTTACGTGTGTGTGCCTCTGTTGTGTGTGTGTGTGTGTGTGTGTGTGTGTGTGTGTGGTGTGTGTGTGTGTGTGTGTGTCAGTGTGTGTGGCTGGTCGCGTGTGCGTGTGCTGTGCGTTTGTGCGTGTGTGTGTGTGTGTGTGTGTGTGTGTGGTGTGTGTGTGTGTGTGTGTGTGTGTGTGTGTGTGTGTGTTGTGCCTCTATGTGTGTGTGCCTCTATGTGTGCGCGCGCGCGCGTTTTCGTGTGTGCCTCTGTGTGTGTGTGTGTGTGTGTGTGTGTGTGTGTGTGTGTGTGTGTGTGTGTGTGGTGTGTGTGTGTGTGTGTGTGTGTGTTCTCCGGGGGATCGATAGTACAATGTCTTTGGTTTTTGTCACTACTTGCAGGTAGTTGGTCTCAGACGAGAATCAAAAGCATTTGTACTTTTGTTTTTCGTGCCAGTTCATGCTATGCGCTCTCTCATTTTCATTGACTCCAGCAAAAACAAAACTCCACAGCAGAGCAGTCTCTTGAAATGAAATACCTTTGAAGCATAGTCGGTAACTCCAGATGATTTTACTTACCCTCGTAAAATGAAACAAAGAGTGCTGACAGACTCAGCGGACAAAAACAGGTCAGCAAGTTAAAGGGGATACTAAGCGAGCCCAAAAAACGGGCCTGAAAACAGGCCAGCAAGTTAAAGGGGGTACTAAGCGAGCCAGCAAAACCGGCCTGGAAACAGGTCAGCAAAGTTAAAGGGTATACTAAGCGAGCCAGCAAAACGGGCCTGAAAACATGTCAGCAAGTTAAAGGGGTACTAAGCGACCCAGCAAAACGGGCCTGATAACAGGTCAGCAAGTTAAAGGGGGTACTAAGCGAGGCACAAAGCCGGCCCGAAAATGTTGAAAATGTTGAAAATGTACAATTAGTTCCATTTATGGGCCGAGTACGGTTGCCTATTCTGTCAGCTATGCAACAGAAGTACCCTCCTGCTTCCAAACTGAGTTCCTCAGGGTGCAGCCATGCTGGTTCGCTCATTGCCACTGAAGAGCAGAAAAGAGCTGGCTCGACACGACGGAGCAGACACACTTCTGTTAGGCGTACAGCACCATGCCAGCCTAACTCATGACTTTAAAGGCGCAGGCCGCCGGACACCGAATGACAGCCTAACTCATGACTTTAAAGGCGCAGGCCGCCGGACACCGAATGACAGCCTAACTCATGACTTTAAAGGCGCAGGCCGCCGGACACCGAAGGGCAGCCTAACTCATGACTTTAAAGGCGCAGGCCGCCGGACACCGAAGGACAGCCTAACTCATGACTTTAAAGGCGCAGGCCGCCGGACACCGAAGGACAGCCTAACTCATGACTTTAAAGGCGCAGGCCGCCGGACACCGAAGGACAGCGGTCACTGGCTGTGATTTCGCCACTTTCAAATGTCAGTCAACTGAGAATGTGGTGTGTGTGTGTGTGTGTGTGTGTGTGTGTGTGTGTGTGTGTGTGTGTGTGTGTGTGTGTGTGTGTGTGTGTGTGTGTGTGTGTGCGTGTGCGCGCGCGCGTGTGTGTGTGTGGGTGTGTGTGTGTGTGTGTGTGTGCGTGTGTGCGTGTGTGTCCGTGTGTGCGTGTGTGTGCGTGTGTGTGTGCGTGTGTGCATGTGCGTTGTGTGTGTGTGCGTGTGTGTGAGTGTGAGTGTGGGTGAGTGTGTGTGCGTGTGTGTGTGTGTGTGTGTGTGTGTGTGTGTGTGTGTGCTGTGGTGTGTGTGTGCTGTGTGCGTGGGTGTGTGTGGTGTGTGTGTGCTGTGGTGTGTGTGTGGTTGTGTGTGTGGTGTGTGGTGTGTGTGTGTGTGTGTGTGTTGTGTGGTGCGTGTGTCTGTGTGTGTGTGTGTGTGTTGTGTGTGTCTGTGTCTGTGGTCTTGTGTGTCGTGTCTCTGTCCATGTTTTAATTCCATTCCTATCGATATAGGCTCTGTGATACTGCTTCCCTGTAAGACAAAAGGCGACCTCACGCCCACACAAACGACACACTGACGGCAAGTCTACCGGTGGGGTTAAGGGGTTGGGGATGGGGGGGGGATGGGGGGGGGGATGCTGACATGGGAGGGACAGGGTTGTGGGGAGATGGGGAGGTGGGTGGGGGGGTGGGGGGGTAAGGGGGGGGAGTGAAGACGGAAAGGCTGGAGCTGAGACTGCGACAGTGAGGCTCTTGGGACTTTACGCTGTGTTCCTGTTGAAACAGCGCCGGCAGTGATCAATTCCTTGACGAAAAAAGAAATGGCGTCAGAGTGGGTGGGACAGAGATCTAGTCAGTTACTTCTTGGATTTTTACGTCTCGTCAACCGCAGAGGGGCACCTCAGGACGAATCGTTCATACCCAGGTCGAAACGCAAGTCATCGAAACGCAAGTCATCAAAACGCAAGTCATCAAAACGCAAGTCAACAAAACTCAAGTAAAGAAAGAAAGAAAAAAAGAAGAAAAGAAAAAAGAAGAAGCTGGTTCACAGTTTTACACACAACGCAGTCAATAGCAAACACAACCGAGCTTCACCCAAAAAGTCAATAATCAACACATCTCTTTATTTACATTTCACTACTTATTTACAACTGAGAAAGATACTTCCGGGCAGATTCCATGAGAAGGAGAGACAGACAGACAGACATACAGGGGGCAGCTAGGTGGCCAGACAGACTGACAGAGAACGAAATGCATAAAACGGAGAGAGAGAGAGAGAGAGAGAGAGAGAGAGAGAGAGAGAGAGAGAGAGAGAGAGAGAGAGAGAGAGAGAGAGTGTAATTGGATTTTAAAGTATCTTATCAACCGCAAAGAAGTATATCGGAACGAGGATGCGATCAGAGAGAGAGAGAGAGAGAGAGTAATTGGATTTTAAAGTATCTTATCAACCGCAGAGAAGTATATCGGAACGAGGATGCGAGAGAGAGAGAGAGAGAGAGAGAAGAGAGAGAGAGAGAGAGAGAGAGAGAGAGAGAGAGAGAGAGAGAGAGAGAGAGAGAAAACTAAGAGAGAGACAGAGAGAGAGACAGAGAGACAGAGACAGAAAGAAGGGCGAGGCCGACAGACATGCAGGCCGACAGGCAGACCGACAGAGAGACATGCAGGCAGACAGGCCGGCAGACAGATGGAGAGATGGCAAAAGAACCATAGAGGGAGAAAGGGTTGAGAGCTATACGATCGGGAGAGATGACTGGGCCATGCATCTGCGGGCGAAGGCAATCGTGAAACAGCCTCGATCGGCATTGACCGATGGCGCACCGTAAGGGAACAGAAGAGGATCGAGCCAAGATTGTATTATGTCTTCGCTCGGAGACTACAACTAGCGGTTCCCATCAATGACAAAGTAGCTTGGAATGACCTGGTCATTATCATCTCTAGCATCTAGAGAGAGAGAGAGAGAGAGAGAGAGAGAGAGAGAGTGTGTGTGTGTGTGTGTGTGTGTGTTGTGTGTGGTGGTGTGTGGTGTGTGTGTGTTTTGTGTGTGTGTGTGTGTGTGTGTGTGTGTGTGGTGGCGTGCGTGCGTGCGTGCGTGTGTGTGTGTGTGTGTGTGTGTGTGTGTGTGTGTGTGTGTGCGCGCGCGCGTGTGTGGTGATGCGGGGTTCATGGAGGTTCGGTTCAAGACTTCGGGGAGGAGAGTGCACCACTAGATACCAAACTGACCTAAAAAAACGGCCCGGACAGGTCACTGACCTGGAATGGACAAGACGTTTTGAAGCAGCACAATGTAAAATCGATCATTTAGTACAGCCATTAAGTACAGCTTGTGCATGCCAGATGAGCTGCAAGGGCAAAAGCGGAAGCGGAAGTGGGCAAAGAGGGGAAGGAGGAAAGGAGGGAAGGTGGGGGCGGTGGGGGGAGGGAGGGGGGGCTGAAAAGAATATCTGATCGGTTCTTGTTGTTATTGTTTTAGTTGTCGATGTTAGCGCTGTTGGATCGAGACACACACCACGTAAAGGAGAACTCCAGTTCTCGTGGGATTCCTTAACTGCTTAACTGTAACATTTGCACGGTTTGCTGGCAAGCGCTGTAGATTCCAGTCGATGTTGTTGCAGACAGATCCGTGAGAGTGTGCTGCCAGTCAGTGCTCTCTGCGTCCGTGTCTGTTAGTGTTACGAAAAGAACACGGTTCTGTTTCGTTGTTGTTTTCGGTGTGTGTGTGTGTGTGTGTGTGTGTGTGTGGTGTGTGTGTTGTGTGTGTGTGTGTGTGTGTGTGTGTGTGTGTGTGTGTGTTTGACACAGTCGTGCACTCTCGTTTGGCCAACAGCCAGTAGGGAACATTTGTTCCTTGTACACTGCCCTCGGCCCCAACATGCCATAGACAGGTCAGTATTTCTGATCAAGTACTATGTTTATGTTGTATGTCCATAGCCGCCAAGTACCAGGCCGACATGATCAAGCAGAAATAGACTGGCACTTTGCACGCAGTTTGTTCCTGGGAAGAAATGAAATGTTAAAGAGACTGGCTCACCAAATGCGGCATCACATTCACACCATCGAGACTTTCAAGCATCACACTCGACTTGCTCCCGGATAGAACTGAAATGTTGAGGAGCTTGAGTCACTACATGCGGCATCACACCGCCGGGGCTGGCAAGTATCTCTACGACGACGCGCGACCTAGACTTGAGAAGACCTGAAATGTTGAGGAGCTTGAAACACCATACGCCATATCGAAACTGACTAACATCGAGGCTGGCAGGTATCACACGTGACTGGATCATTGGAAGAACGAAACCGCCGAGGAGCTTAGCCTAGCTGGCACCACCTCCGAGATGTAATTAAGCCAACACCACACCGAAGCCGACAAGCACTACATGCGGTGTGACTTGTTCCTGGAAAGAACTCAAGTGTTGAGGAACGTGATCGAGACAACACCTGCGGTATCAAAGCCAACGCAACGCCGCCGAGACTCGTGAGTTATTTTGCTCCTTGTTCACTTGTCATTTGATTAAGAGACCGAGTCACCAAAATGCAGCATCGCGTCATCGAGACTGGCATGCATCAGACCTGACTTATTTCTGGAAACAACTGAAATGCTGAGGAGCTTGAGACACCTAATGCGGTACCATATCATCGAGACTGGCAAGTTTCACACCTGTCTTGTTCCTGGAATGAACTGAAATGATGAGGAGCTTGAGACACTTAATGCGGTACCACATCATCGAGACTGGCAGCACGTTCGTGTAGACCATAGAAATGTCGCCTGCATACTGTTCTGTCGTTTTGTTTTATTCTCGTTCTATCAACCCATCACTGGTAATGCATGTATTGTGTGTGTGTGTGTGTGTGTGTGTGTGTGTGTGTGTGTGTGTGTGTGTGTGTGTGTGTGTGTGTGTGTGTGTGTGTGTGTGTGTGTGTGTGTGTGTGTGCGTGCGTGCTCTGTGCGTTGTGTGTGGCGCCTGTGTGTGTGTGTGTGTGTGTGTGTGTGTGTGTGTGTGTGTGTGTGTGTGTGTGTGTGTGTGTGTGTGTGTGTGCGCACGTGCGTGCGTGCGTGCGTGCGTACTGTTCTATCGTTTTCTTTTATTCTCATTCTATCAACCCATCACTGGTAATGCATATATTTGTAGTATGTTTGTGTGTGTGTGTGTGTGTGTGTGTGTGTGTGTGTGTGTGTGTGTGTGTGTGTGTGTGTGTGTGTGTGTGTGTGTGTGTGTGTGTGTGTGATGAAATGAGTGTATCCTTATGTCTTTGTAAGTGCTCCGAGCTATTACGAGATGGGGCACCATAAATAATCTTTTGTAAAATTTTAATTATTACTACAATACACGATCTCGCTTGACTTGGAGCCTATTTATATCGCCCGGACACGAAGCAGTGGAACTGGCATCACTCAACCGCGACGACAAGCAGGGTGACCTAATTTATTCCGAGGGCCAACGAGGGAAACTTTTAGCCAAAAAACTAATGCAGCTAAAAAATAGGGATAGGAGTTGGAGAAGAATATGAAGGTGAATGGACCGGGGGAAAAAAGGAATAAATTCATGGCAGCAGGCGAAGCATGAGCGGCTATATTCTGACCTACTCCCGGCTTTCAAGGGAGAACACTTTTCACCTCTCGGTTCGCAACAGAGGGGAGGGGACCTTAATTTCTGCGTCCACGGTATCCTACTGCGAGGGAGAGAAGAGAGGCAAGCCCTGCAACTGTCATAGCCTGCAACTGTTGCTCGAGCAACAGTGGAGGGAACTCGTCAGACACTGCGTGACGTGATCAGAACATGGGCCTTCTCGGGGCAACCGGTACCGTGTTTTTCATTTGACGTGGACCGAGTGTGTCTCGGACAATCATCGGCCACTGATTCTCGCTGGCACGGCGCGAGGATTGCCACTAACTCTCAGAGGACGTGGACGTGAAGCGGACACTGAACCCCAGGAGATGTCCAGACCAAACACTTGCCCGACAACGGACAATGACCGATGGTATCCATCTCTGATGAGAGCAGGGCCGGGGTAGGGGGCCAGGGGACGGGGGTGGTGTGGGCGGGTTAGAGGAGGGGACCAAGGGTGGGGGTGGGGGGGGAGGAGGGGGGGTGGTCATGAAGACTTGGGAGACGACAGAAAGGAGATCATGAAGACTCGGGAGAGAACAGGAAGGAGATCATGAAGACTTGGGAGACGACTGAAAGGAGATCATGAAGACTAGGGAGACGACAGGAAGATTATGAAGACTAGAGAGACGACAGGAAGGAGATCATAAAGACTAAGGAGACGACAGGAAGGAGATCACGAAGACTAGGAAGAGAACAGGAAGGAGATCATGAAGACTTGGGAGACGACAGAAAGGAGATCATGAAGACTCAGGAGAGAACAGGAAGGAGATCATGAAGACTAGGAAGAGAACTGGAAGGAGATCATGAAGACTAGGGAGACGACAGGAAGGAGATCATGAAGACTAGGGAGACGACAGGAAGGAGATCATGAAGACTAGGGAGACGACAGGAAGGAGATCATAAAGACTCGGGAGACGACAGGAAGGAGGTCATGAAGACTCGGGAGACGACAGGAAGATCATGAAGACTAAGGAGACGACAGGAAGGAGATCATGAAGACTCGGGAGAGAACAGGAAGGAGATCATGAAGACTTGGGAGACGACTGGAAGGAGATCATGAAGACTAGGGAGACGACAAGAAGATTATGACGACTAGACAGACGACAGGAAGGAGATCACGAAGACTAGGGAGAGATCAAGAAGGAGATCATGAAGACTTGGGAGACGACTGGAAGGAGATCATGAAGACTAGGGAGACGACAGGAAGATTATGAAGACTAGAGAGACGACAGGAAGGAGATCATAAAGACTAAGGAGACGACAGGAAGGAGATCACGAAGACTAGGAAGAGAACAGGAAGGAGATAATGAAGACTCGGGAGACGACAGGAAGGAGATCATGAAGACTCGGGAGACGACAGGAAGGAGATCATGAAGACTTGGGAGACGACAGGAAGGAGATCATGAAGACTCGGGAGACGACAGGAAAGAGATCATGAAGATCCAGGAGACGACAGGAAGGAGATCATAAAGACTCGGGAGACGACAGGAAGGAGATCATGAAGATTGGGGAGACGACAGGAAGGAGATTGTGAAGACTCGGGAGACGACAGGAAGGAGATCATGAAGACTCGGGAGACGACAGGAAGGAGATCATGAAGACTAGGGAGACGACAGGAAGGAGATCATGAAGATCCAGGAGACGACAGGAAGGTCACGACTACTTTTAAACTGTGTGAAAAAATCGACTTGTCATTACGTTTTTAACGACACAACAGTACGTATATAGGCTACGCAAAGGACTCGGCAACTGACCCTGAACTCACTTGCTCTCAAGACGCCAAAACTACCACTTTACGGGAGTTAATTAGCGCTCGATTGACGTAACACAAGTACAACAAGGTCCCCACTGCCTTAGCATAGTTGTTGTTTTGGCGGTGGTCCACGGCCTCCTCGGTCTTTCCGGGTCGGAGTGCGCTGTCGAGCCACTCACTCTCCCCCCACCCCCACCCCCCAACCCCCCATGTCCCCGTCCCTAATAAGCCTTATGGTTTCTATGGACGTTAAAGCACCATGCTTAATTACTGTTGTGCAGCTCAGCTGGTCTCTTTTTCAATGATGTGTTACGAAGTATTAAATAAGCGTAGTTTAAATTCAAGTCTGACACGTACGTACGCTTCAGGCATGTTGATGCAGAGCGAAGTTCTCCGAATGAATATTTCTGGGTAGTCTATCTATTCTCTCTCTCTCTCTCTCCCCCCCCCCCCCCCCCCTTTCTCACCAAAACAAATTTCACGGTATCTTCCTTTCAAAAATGTATAGTTGTGAGGAGAGGTTATATATACATATATATATATATAACCTCTCCTCACGACTATACATTTTTGAAAGGAAGATACAGTCAAATTTGTTAGAGAAGGGGAGGGGGAGAGAGAGAAAGAAAAAGGGAGAAAAAGGGGGGATGGAGAGAGAGAGGGTGAGAGAGAGGGGGTAGGGAGGGAGAGGGGGAGGGAGACAGACAGACAGACAGAGAGACACAGACAGAGAGACAGAGACAGAGAGAGACAGACAGACAGAGACACAGACAGAGAGAGAGAGAGAGAGACAGAGACGGACAGACAGACAGACAGACAGACAGAGAAAGAGAGAGAGAGAGGTGAGAGAGAGAGAGGGGTGAGGGAGCGGGAGAGGAGAGAGAGGGGGAGAGGGAGGGGGGAGAGAAAGAGAGGGGGTAGAGAGGGAGAGAAAGGGGGGAAGGAGAGAGAGAGAGAGAGAGAGAGAGAGAGAGAGAGAGAGAGAGAAGAGAGAGAGAGAGAGAGAGAGAGAGAGAGAGAGAGAGTTCTACAAACGCAACGTTTCTGTGTCGGAGTCTGTATCAAGGGACCGTAGGGCAGAATACGGTCAGTACTGCAAGACCAGCCACCCCAGACTCAGGGGCCATCAAAGCGAATCCACGCATATCGCCCTGCCGCACAGTGCTTATAACTTGCTCTACACTTCGCCCTGATAACCGTACCAGACTGACTGGGCGTAAAACACCAAGTTACTTACTTACTCACTTACCTACTCATGTCAGTGGCGGCTGCGGGAGGCTAATTCTTCCGACACCCACAATCACGAACCCCCTGCCAGAAAGAGGAAACCGAATATTCTTGCCGGTAAACAGGTAAAGAATTCCGCAACAACATCTTACCGCGTCGCCGACCCGCTATCGCATCCAAAAAGACCTAATCGACAGGTGTAAAGCGAAATGCGTGCCTCCCCCGTCCTCAGCAACAGCGACGCAATCTCCATAGTACTCAGACGCCAGCCGCGTGAGCAGTGAAACACTATCACAAAGCCGCCATCAAGGCAAGTTGGAACGAGGTGACGATACCGAGGCTTGTACGTATCACTTATCTTTCCGACCGATTCGCCAGGGTCGTTTCACAGGCGGCAGCAGCAGAAGCCAGGCTAATTAGCAGGTAAGATAGAGGCAGGTGGGACTGACTCGGGTGCCAAAGGCAGCCAGAGAGGCGTGAGAGGGACACGTAAGCCGTACACGGCTACTGTAATGTACTACACCCTCGGCCGACCCTCAATTATCTCCTATCGCCCCTAACACAATAACACGCTGTTTTAGCCTCCTCCGTTTTGGGGGCCGTCAGTTCCTCTGCAGGGCTCTGCTGGTTAGCCTATAGTGTATGTATCGTACATATACATAGTACTGCACTCATGTATATACCTCGGTGGTAAGTTTGCAGAGGGAAGGTTCAAAGGTCAGACGAGGCCGAGAGGCGAAAGTCCGTGAACTTGTCCGATAAACATCTTGCAACCGAAAGCCAAGGGAAACAAAAGGGAAGCAAAAACTCGGAGCAAAGAAAATGGCTTGAACATCAACAACACCACCACCACCCCTCCCCGCCGCTCCTCCTCCCCCCCCCCCCCCCCCCCCCCCCCCACCCCCCCCACCCCCCCTTTTTCTTTCTTTTTCTTTTCTTTTTGTAACCAGATGACTCACTGATTGGCGGCAAGCGAAAGACTCGTATGTCGAAAACTAAGCTAGGCCATAGTTCAGGAGCTGTGTGAGAGTCGAGGTGGCCGTCCTGGGCTGTCCGTCCTAACGAGCCTTCTGGTTTCCGTGGACGTAAAGCTATACTGAACCATGCTTCGGCATTGGTCTCAGCTTGTCCCTAATATGTCAACTGACATCTGAGGACATTAAGCAACACTACCTACCTACCAACTAAGCTAGGTGTTCAGCGGCGCTGGACGAAATTCTGAAGAAACGACCGACAACCGCAACAATACTTTTTCGTACCTATAATTATACCTGATGACTTTGATAATCATCAAAAAGTGTCCTAGTGGGGAACCCGACGTTTCTCTGGCCTGGCGATTAGGACACGAAGCGATTAATCTTCAGCTGGTCATGAAAGTCTGGCGAACGTAGTCGGGTTTGCTTTCGTTTATGCAAAGCAGTTTCGTACCGTGTGTTCATGTCCGAGCATGTAACAGGACTAGGGAGACTAGGAGGCCGCCGTTGGGCTTAAGTATAGTGAGTCGGTTTGGCCTAGCGGTAAGGCTTGTAAGCAGAAGGGCCTCGGTTCGAATCCGCTTCGGCTCTCGCTTCTCTTCCAAAAGGTTGTGGTTTGTGGACACTCTGAGCCGGTTTGGCCCAGCGGTAAGGCGTTAGGCTGGTAAGCGGAAGGGCCTCGGCTCGATTCCGCTTCGGCTCTCCCTTCTCTTCCGAAAGGTTGTGGTCTGTGGACACTGTCTTGTGACTTTGTCCCCCACAATTAATGAAACATTAAAATGGCTCTCATCGCCGCCCATCTCAAAACAGCAGTCATTCTGGTGGTGACAGTGTAGCGGTAGGTCTATAATCTCCCTCTCGATCTCCCCCTCTTTCATAGTTCAGGAGCTGTGTGAGAGTCGAGGTGGCCGTCCTGGGCTGTCCGTCCTAACGAGCCTTCTGGCTTCCGTGGACGTAAAGATTTATTGAACCATGCTTCGGCATTGGTCACAGCTTGTCCCTAATATGTCAGCCGGCATCTGAGGACATTAAGCAACACTTCATCATCATCATCATCATCATCATCCCCCTCCTTCGCCCGTCCCTAATAAGCCTTATTGTTTCTATGGACGTAAAGCACCATGAAAGAAGATGGCCTCAGTACACTGACGCTTTGACCCCAAAACACAAACGGTTAAAAAGAACTCCGATTTAACCCCTTCACTGCCATGATGCCACTTGAAAACGACTAATAAAAGCGTGAAGTTTGACATCCATAATCCTTTTTGTTGTCCTTTTCGCATTGGCACGTATAAGGATTTCCGTAATAATGCCCAGTATTAAAAGTAGACGTGTCATAGGACCGGAACATAGACTACCTGCAGGCGTGTGCGTGCACATTATAACAGCCCGGAACTTTACGGGTTGGGGCAGTGAAAGGGTTAACAGCGGCTGAACCCTTTTTGTTTCAAGTCAGACAAACGATGATAAATGAAATTGGCTGAAGGCCTGCTTCACACACTCGTCAGCCTCGCGCTAGCATTCTTCAACACTCAACGCGCCAGAACTAATACCTGAAGCCGGATAAGTAGACAACTTTCATTTATCATCCTTTATCTGTCTGTCTGTTGCTTGGAAGAAAAAAGGGGGTTACCCTGCAAATGTGCACATGTTTTGTGTTATCCTATCAAAACCAGCGTTCTTTTCCATCTTTGGTGTGTTTGGATCTTATTTCAGAACGTGATTTTCTGGAGAGCGCCAGTGCTCGATCAGTACCTCCGTTTTCTGTCGGGGATTGTTTTCCGGGGATCCCACCCCGTAACTGGGGCTTATAGCTACGAACATATACTGCAGAGATGCCCACTTCCGCAGACAGCAAGAACAAAAGTGTGGCCAACGGCAGTCCAGTTACACACCAAACTCTACGGCAGCAAGGAGGAACGTTCTGGAGAAGACATGCAGCTACATTCATCTGGCAGACTGGACTGTCAGTGTAGCAGCGATCGAGAAGAAGAAGAAGAAGAAGAAGAAGAAGAAGAACGTTAGCAGTCAGCTCTGTTTCAAATTTGTTCTATTATAGGTCTACTGACAATCAATCAAAAGCACACTCGCTGCTTTGTCACGTACGTGTGACCAAAGAATTTACACGAAGCCAGTTGTTCCCAAGCCGGAGAAAAACGCATTCAGCAACATGATTTTCTCTCGGGGAGGCGTGTCCATGCATCCACAGCTCAAACACAGCGTCCATGCTCCCATTGTCATCATTATTATTTTTATCACCATCTATAACACGTCATTATAACCATTTGCGGACTAACGATTTTATTTGTTTTGTTTGTTTGTTTTTGTTGTCATTTTGGTCTTTAGGTAACTCTCAAATAAGCATACTGCTTTTGTGTTTCCTGTACTTATTTGTTGAGCTTATGATTACGATGAATGAATAAAATTTTGTTTAAACCAACGATTTTGTATTATTATTGTGGGAGAATTTTTCTCCCAGACAAGATAAAGCTGACTAAAAATATGCAACGCTTGATAACCACAGTTACGTACTTTTGCTGGAGTTATATATAGCTTGTGTTTTACTCGCATGCCAGGCGAGAGTTAGTGTAGACGCTTCGGGGTTTTGTTGTTGTTGTTGATCGCTTTTATATAGCGCTATTCTCCGCTCTCGAGCATACTCACTGCGCTCGCATGTGATTCTGCATTAGTGACTATATAGCTTTTCATAGCGCGTTCGTGAATATCCACCGAAGTGGTGTACGTACTTACAGCGCTGACATGGCTGGTGCCACGTGAAACTGCTGCCGTCTCGGCGCGTTCTGTGTACACCATGTCACTTCAAGCAAAGCCACATACGTAAGGTGCATGCGTGTTTAGCTGTAACCTGCCGCCTGCACTATTTGCAGAATGACCGGGATCTTTTACGTGCTGTTGCTGTAACACGGGGGTGGAACGGATGCGGAAATAAAGAATCAGCACAGAAAGCTGACCCCGGAAAAGAACATTCTCCCGCCGCTCTGCAGGGACTCGAACCCGCGAAGCCTTCCCCAGGGCTTTCCCCATTCCAGTTATGTCAGTGCATGACGTTCTGTGACATCCCGTTTGAGTTCCATTTTTTTCTTTTTTCCATCCCCAAGCTGGACAAGTGTTTTAAAATCAATGTTTCCGGTTTTGCTAAGACTTTTTCAGTCCGTTACTTTTGGGGAGGAAGCAGAACCAGGGGCAGTCCAACCTGGCAGGGACGGGGTAAGTAAGTAAATTAACCATGGTGCTTAACGTCCACAGAAACTAACACATGAAAGATTCAAAAGATGATGATGATGATGAAGTGATGCTTAATGTCCTCAGATGTCGGCTGACATATTAGGGACAAGCTGAGACCAATGCCGAAGCATGGTTCAGTATAGCTTTACGTCCACGGAAACCAGAAGGCTCGTTAGGACGGACAGCCCAGGACGGCCACCTCGACTCTCACACAGCTCCTGAACTATCGGATTCAAAAGAACGCTTTTTTAAAAATAACATATACACACAGTCTGCAAACTTTCGGGGTAATCCCCTTCGTTAAGCGACAAAACGACACTGAAACAACAGTTAAACGGTTAAAAACGATGACAAATTAGATGGCTTATCTTCTGTTTGGTTGAGTTGTTGTTTACTTGTCCAGAGCTTGGAAGAGTGTTGGCATGACAATGACAAGAATGGCAGTCATTCTTGTTTCAGATTGTGTGTGTCCACAGAAACCTAAGGCTTATTGGGGACGGGTAGAGCGGGGTTATTAGCTTCGCTATTTAATACCACCAGTGGCCTCTGTGATGCAATGGGGAATACCTGTCAGCAATGGGGAATACCTGTCAGCAATGGGGAATACCCGTCAGCAATGGGGAATACCTATCAGCAATGGGGAATACCTGTCAGCAATGGGGAATACCCGTCAGCAATGGGGAATACCTGTCAGCAATGGGGAATACCCGTCAGCAATGGGGAATACCTGTCAGCAGTGGGGAATACCTGTCAGCAATGGGGAATACCCGTCAGCAATGGGGAATACCTGTCAGCAATGGGGAATACCCTGTCAGCAATGGGGAATACCTGTCAGCAATGGGGAATACCTGTCAGCAATGGGGAATACCTGTCAGCAATGGGGAATACCTATCAGCAATGGAGGAATACCTGTCAGCAACGGGGAATACCTGTCAGCAATGGGGAATACCTATCAGTTGTGCCAGGGCAGTGGTGGCAAATATCCTTGGATCGGATTGATTAAGCCGCTTGCTTCATATCGCAGAAGACTGCCCAGTGATTCTGCAGCTGACAAGGAGTAATCACGCGAGTAATGATACTGGGGCTGACTCCAAGCCCATTCCAGTACTGGCCCTTGGTGTGGCCACTATGAGATGCGTGCACGTAATCCTGCGTGTACGTATAGTCCTGCGTGCACGTATGGTCCTGCGTGTACGTACAGTCCTGCGTGTACTGCGTGCATGTATAGTGCTGCGTGTACGTATAGTCCTGAGTGTACGTATAGTCCCGCGTGTACGTATGGTCCTGCGTGTACGTACAGTCCTGCGTGTACTGCGTGCATGTATAGTCCTGCGTGTACGTATAGTCCTGCGTGTAGTATAGTCCTGAGTGTACGTATAGTCCTGCGTGCACGTATGGTCCTGCGTGTACGTACAGTCCTGCGTGTACTGCGTGCATGTATAGTCCTGCGTGTACGTATAGTCCTGCGTGTAGTATAGTCCTGAGTGTACGTATAGTCCTGCGTGCACGTATGGTCCTGCGTGTACGTACAGTCCTGCGTGTACTGCGTGCATGTATAGTCTGCGTGTACGTATAGTCCTGCGTGTAGTATAGTCCTGAGTGTAGTCCGCTGTATATGTCCTGCGTGTACGTACAGTCCTGCGTGTACTGCGTGCATGTATAGTCCTGCGTGTACGTATAGTCCTGCGTGTAGTATAGTCCTGAGTGTACGTATAGTCCTGCGTGTACGTAGTCCTGCGTGTACGTAGTCCTAATTCTTTGGTAGCCAAATACACTAGCTGGCACAGGGAAAGAAGGGTTCTGAGTCAGAATCGTATTTTGAATCGTCACCTATATTTAAGATTTGTTTTTGTTTTAGCTATACCTCACAAGCAAGCACGTACATGACTTACAATTTTTGTTTTATTTAAGGGATGTTTGGGTGTTCGCGCTTGTGTGTGTATGAGAAGTGTTTGTTTGTTTGTTTGTTCCTGTTTGTGTGTGTGTGTGTGTGTGTGTGTGTGTGTGTGTGTGTGTGTGTGTGTGTGTGTGTGTGTGTGTGTGTGTGTGTGTGTGGGTGTGTGCGTGCGTGTGTGCGTGTGTGTGTGTGTGTGTGTAGGTAATTTAGAAGAGATTTGACATGAAAGAAACAGTGAAAAAAGAACTGCGTTACATTGTTTTTACGTCAGATTTGTCAGTTCAAGCGAAAAATTGAAAACTGACTTCGTTACACTTTTATTTTCTCAATATTTTCAATCAGATTAAAAAATGGAAAAACCTACTTCAATTTCTGATTTTTTATATATATATATTTTTTTTTTGAAAACGAAAAAATGACACTGATTTTATTACCAATTCTTTGTTGTTGTTGTTGTTGTTTTTTTCCCTCTAATTCTTCGGCGTGATTTTAAACCTGATTCTGACTCAGTCCTTCTTACCCAGTGTCCCTACGTAAGTACGCTCAGAACAAACGAACCAGGACTACGTGCTCGCATTCACTTTACGGTATGCGCACGAATTAGGGTTTGCCAGCCGAGTCGCGTGCACCGTTAGATACTGATGCACGTTCCTTGCGAGCCGCACGTGCATGAAGATCTAATGACTCTGCTGTCTTGCGCGCAACTGTCATGCCATACAGCACGTTGATGTCAAGCCAGCAGTCCCTCAGGCCTTCTGGTGTTCGCTTTCCGATTGTGTTAATGGGACCACCAGCGGTCGGAGATGTGGTGCCAAAACCATTCTCTGGTACGCGTTTAGCCTTAGCGAAATTGTGTACATTAATTATTACTACAAGTTTCTCCATCATTCATGAGAGTTGGCTGTGCTAATACTCTGGTACACGCGTACTGCCTCCTTAACAAAACTGTGTGCATTACTGCCAGTTTCAGTATCAACGTAGCCTATTCATAAGAGGTAGCTGTGTTAATACTCTGGTACACGCGTACTGCCTTAACAAAACTGTGTGCATTACTGCCAGTTTCAGTATCAACGTAGCCTATTCATAAGAGGTAGCTGTGCTAATACTCTGGTACACGCGTACTGCCTTAACAAAACTGTGTGCATTACTGCAAGTTTCAGTATCAACGTAGCCTATTCATAAGAGGTAGCTGTGTTAATACTCTGGTACACGCGTACTGCCTTAACAAAACTGTGTGCATTACTGCCAGTTTCAGTATCAACGTAGCCTATTCATAAGAGGTAGCTGTGTTAATACTCTGGTACACGCGTACTGCCTTAACAAAACTGTGTGCATTACTGCCAGTTTCAGTATCAACGTAGCCTATTCATAAGAGGTAGCTGTGTTAATACTCTGGTACACGCGTACTGCCTTAACAAAACTGTGTGCATTACTGCCAGTTTCAGTATCAACGTAGCCTATTCATAAGAGGTAGCTGTGTTAATACTCTGGCACACGCGTACTGCCTTAACAAAACTGTGTGCATTACGTCTACAAGTTTCAGAATGAACATAACCTGTTCATAAGAGTTAGCCCCGATATAACCCTAATAATTATGACAACATCACTAGACTATTCGGTTAGTTATTTGCTTTTTTAACCCCCACCCCCTCCTCCCGTTTTGTTGTTATTGTTATTGTTTTGCTTTTTGTTTTGTTTGCTTGTTTGTTAGTTTTTTGTTGTCATTTTGGTCTTTGTTGGTTTTGTTGCCTCTGACGTTTTGACAACAATTTGCCATCTTGCCATCGTAAATGTCTGTGTGATTATCATTTATCTATAGGTAACACTCAAATAAGCATATTGCTTTTGTGTTTCCTGTACTTATTTGTTGAGCTTATGATTACGATGAATGAATAAAATTTTGTTTAAACCATATAACCCTACGTGGTTGGCTGGGCTCCAAGCACCAATTATCTAACTAACTATTCATAAGAGGCAGCTTTCAAACGTATGTTGTGATCTTCGAGTGCTGACTTTCCGGCCTCACATCACCGCCGCACGAGCTCTGAATCAGATTCGCTGCTGCTAGAAAACCAGCAGCAAAATCGAACGGGGATTTCACGAGGGGGAAAAAAGGGGGGTTACATTGACGGTGGGGAAGGGGGGGGGAGGGGGGAGAGGGCGGGGGGAGAGGGAGGACGGGGAGGAAGTAGGGAACAGGTGGCTAAAACTGACTCAAATTGGCCGCCGTTCAACATTATCGACGAGAGCCAGACTAATAGTTTCGAATTCCTCCTCTGATTAGTTTCTACTTCCGCTGACTGCACATTTCATTACGTCTGCGCGAGTTTGAAATTGAGTTTGCAGCCACAAAAGCAAATACTTCTACGGTGACCCGGCAATCCATCGATGACCTCAGAAATTGATTTCTGCGTGGTGCCAGCGGACTGCGCTGTTGCCGAATGGTGACATTCGTTTCCCGAGATTTTTAAACCGACTTTCCAGAACGGTAA
>JABMCL010000789.1:170000-172500 GCA_018857735.1 Alviniconcha marisindica
GGTGTTAAACCAATGCTAGAAAGACGTTAGGAGCAGGGATAGCTCCGTTGGCAGAGCGTCCGATTGAAAAGCCAGGCGCAGTACTGACGCGGGTTCGAATCCCCGGTGCGGCAAGGGATTTGTCTCCCAGAGTCAACTTCCAGCGCGGACTCTCTTACGATGTCCGTACAGCCCGTGTGCAATCGCATGCATTAATTAACATCTGAGCGCTCGTTAAAAATCCCAGACACTGCCAGCTATACCATTGTTTGGACAGAAGAAAATACTGCACACACTGATAGGAATGGGTAGCGCTGCTCTTGCCGTCGCTGCTGTGCCTTACCCGGGTAAGGCGACCCCGAATTTCCGCAAGGGACAATGGATTATGAAGCTGAACGCAATAACAAAGCCCAGAATCTCCCACGATAACTCTCATAACACCAGGCGTGCGAGTAAATACTAGGTTCATTCATCTTCTTCCTTTTTTTACTTAAAGTCGTTTCACATAAATGATGTTAGACGAATCTTACAATTACCATGCTAACAGCATGTATCAGGAAGTTGCACCAACAGAAATTTATGTTAAAAAAAAAAGGAAAAAAAAAAAAGGAAAAAGACAACAACAACAACAAAAAAAACTTATTTGCAGTCAACAAACAACCATATATACATTGTGTCTGTATCCAAAAACAATCGTATTTGCAGTCAACAAACAACCATATAATTATACATTTGTGTCTGTATCCATACTAATAATTAGTTTCACTTGATCTATATCTCATACTCACAGGACCACATGCACGCGCATAATTATGCTAACACAGTCATACACCCTAAATGTCGTATACTCGCACGATGATACGCAAAAGATACTGTACAGCAACTCTCGCTCACTTTCTGACAAACTTAATTTAGTCATCACACAAGCTTACGCGCATAATTATGCTAACACAGTTCATGCACCCTAAATGTCGTATACTCACACGATGATACCCAAACGATACTGTACAGAAACCTTCGCTTGCTTTCTGAAAACTTAATTTAGCTGTCACACAACCTTTCATAGCATCCCAATGACATACTTATCTTAGCTATCACCCACACTTTCATTCATTTATACTAGGTTCACAAACTCCACCAGATCTTGCATCATTCCTACACAAGCACTCTGTAGGCCTCATTGTGTTTCCTGACAGTTCAGACGGTCCACTTGTGTGTGTGACATGATGAAACTCTAGCAGAGTCAGACTGGATTGCATAATACGGTGTTTCTCCACCCTGCAGCCAGGAGATGTGGGACTTGACGAACGCTGTCTGCCTGTCCTTTTATCGTCTGTAAAAGGAATTTTACTGCCGAACATTTCGTGCAGTGTTTTCCGCTCAAGTTAGCGTTCTTGGCTCAACCTTTTGTGTATTTTGATCTTGACTCCGAGTCCTTGGCGATAACTGTCTTATGGCTATGGATGCGGGTTAGAAACGTGAGTGCATGCGATCCAAACCCACACTAAAGGTTAAAAAGAACGCTGATTTTAACAGATACAATAGCAAAACAGAACACACCACACACACAACACACACACACACACACACACACACACACACACACACCCCACACACCACACACACACACCACACACACACACCACACACCACACACACACACACAACAACACACACAAACACACGCAGGCATGCACGCACGCACACACAACATCACACACCCCAGCACCCACGCACGAACGAACGAACGCTTTACACACACACACAACACCAGCACGCACGCACGCACGCACGTACGCACGCACGCACGCACACACACACACACACACACAAAACACAAAACACACACACACACACACACACACACACACACACACACACACACACACACACACACACACCATGAGTGCATGTGTTTATTGCGAAAGAATCAGAGCGGTTGAGGCAACGGAACAAAAACGGTCAGGGACATCCCTACGTGCTGACAACTATGGATCATAGGGTCATCCCGAACTTAACGAGCAATGGCGGACAACTGAGTCAACAGTAATGGAAACAGCTGCAGGCCGTAGGTATATAGACTGCTGCCATCTTCGCTTCTGTCGCTCGGCATCGCCTCTCTCTGTCTGTCTGTCTGTCTCTCTGTCTCTGTCTCTCTCTCTCTCTCTCTCTCTCTCTCTCTCTAGCAAGCTCTCTTTCTCTCCCCTTTTGCCTCCTTCTAACAAGGGGCGCTATGGCTCCCGTTAGGTCCAAATGGACCTAATGGTGCTATCCTCAAATTTTGTCTGTCTGTCTGTCTTGTTTCTGTTGCCTTGCTGCCTGCCTGCCTGCCTGCTGTCTTGCGTGTCTTCTGTCTGTCTTTTGCTCTCCTCTTTGCAAGCTCCTCTCTCTCTCTTCTCTCTCTCTCTCTCTCTCTCTCTCTCTCTCTCTCTCTCTCTTTTCTCTCCCCTCTCTCTCTCTCTCTCTCTCTCTCCCCTATTTAAGCTGTCTCTCTCTCCCCTTTCTCTCTCTCTCCCCTCTC
>JABMCL010000789.1:185000-187500 GCA_018857735.1 Alviniconcha marisindica
TAAAAGGACACTCGAGTAGTATATGTGTACCGTTATTGTTTTGGTGTAACTTGTTGACATACGTTGTTATCTTGAATCTAACCCTAGGTGGTTGACTGGGATCAAAGCCCCAACTAACTAACATGATAACTTGATAATTGTAAGCTCAGTCTAATGTCACTTACGTGAAAAGACTTTAAAGACGAAGAAGAAGAAGAAGAAGAAGAAGAAGAAGAAGAAGAAGAAGAAGAAGAAGAAGAAGAAGAAGAAGAAGAAAGAAGAAGAAGAAGAAGAAGAAGAAGGAAGGGAGGAGGAGGAGGAGGAGAAGAAGAAGAAGAAGAAGAAGAAGAAGAAGAAGAAGAAGAAGAAGAAGAAGAAGAAGAAGAAGAAAAAGAAGAAGAGTAGCACGTGGTTAACTAATAGGGACTTTCCCACAAGCACAAGCACTAACACTAAAATATTCACAGAATGTGACATGCTTTCAGACGACTGGCGGCTTTGATTGACTCACTGTCCTGCACTTTCCCCCAGTCTGTACCGTGCTTTACTGGGCTACCCCCACCACCACCCTTATCCCGTCCCAATTTTGGGGACTTTGCTGGAAGCAGCCCCGCGAAAATTTGTGACAGGAACGGAGTCGGTCTGACACTAATTGCTGGGAATTCGCCTTGCAAGGTCTGTCTGGGAATCTGTTTGAAGCTCCGAGGAAATGGCCGCAAGGAACTCGCTCTCAGACCAAGGAAAGGCGGGCAGGCCGGCCGTTTTCTGAGTGCTATTCGCCATCATGTGTTTAATTGTTCCATAAAATGTCAGCCTCAGAGCGCAGATGGATCAACAGCGAGGTCTGCAAGAAGTCCAAGATGCTGTTAAGTGCGCCTGTTTGTTGGCTTCTGAGTCTTTTCGGCGGTCTTACTTGACGCTTTTGCGAGACACTTCAACTAACTAGACACAATTCATTCTAGCTGGAAATATGCACCAAATAATCAAAGCAGAATTATTTCGCGTAGTTTCCGGCTAAAATTGAGTCACTGAAACAAAAATTAATGCCCCAAATGAATTTTCGGAAATAACAGTTAAAGGACCTAGCTTTCTCAAACATGTTTTGTCCAAGAGGTAGAAGAGTTTAAAAGAGAGTAAAACTTCCAAATCCCGGATCTTTTTGTTTTAAAATGTTCTGTTGACTTTATATTAAAACCCATTCACTACCCACAGGATGTCATAATTATGATGTCACTGGCAATGCATTTCCGTCTACTTACAGGACGTTAGCATAACTTGGAGCGGGAATTTCAACTCGTTGCTATTTTTTACGTGACTGAAACAAAGTTCCCAAAAGCAGCAGATTTGGCCAGCTCATGCAGCCCAACACTGTTGGCAGCGAAAGAGATTTGTTGTTGTTGTTGTTATTTGTTTGTTTTTGCTATTTTTTGTTGTTGTTGCTGTTGGAGGTGGTGGTGGCGGCGGTGTTTTTTGTTTTGTTTTGTTGCAGTTGTTGTTGTTGTTGTTGTAGTTGTGTGTGTGTGTGTGTGTGTGTGTGTGTGTGTGTGTGTGTGTGTGCGTGCGTGGTGGGCGTGCGTGGTGCGTGCGTGGTGCGTGCGTGCGTGCGTGCGTGCGTGCGTGCGTGTGGTGCATGTGTAGGTGTGGCTATGTGTGTGTGTATGATGTGTGTAGTGTGTGTGTGTGTGGTGTGTGTGTGTATGTGTGTGTGTGTGCATGCATGGTTGTGTGTATGCATGTGTAGCATGGTGGTGTGTGTGCGTGTGTGTGCGTGCGTGTGTGCGTGCGTGTGTGTGTGTGCGTGTGTGTGTGTGTGTTGTGTGTGTGTGTGTGTGTGTGGGTGGGTGTGTGTGTGGTGTGCGTATGTGTGTGTGTGTTTGTCAGTGTGTGGTGTGTGTGTATGTGTGGTGTGTGTGTGTGTATGGGGGGGGGGGGGGTCGCATCTAAGCTTCTCGAGTAACGATTATCGGGACCAGCTTGCTCAGAACTCTCCCCTGTTGCTTGCACCTCGTCTTTGATGCCAAGTACGAAAGGTGCGAGCTCAGAACTGCCGAGAAACAAGCCCAAAGACTGACAGTGACGGCAGGCTCTCCATCATCTGTGACACTTGGTTCTATTCTGCAGGCGAGTCCCGCTAACCGTTACTGACCTAAGCAGGGCTGATTCTCAGTAAAATTAAAATGCAACCAACAACGCGTATTTAAGCAAAATCCTCGAGTGTAAGCCTTTATTTTGATTTAGTCGGATACCTGCCCTTTTCGGCAGTGGACAAGCTAGCATGTTACGAAAAAAATAGTTCTTTTCAGTTACTCTTCGATCAAACTCTAGCTTGTCGTATTTACTTAACTTATATCAGTCTCTCTTTGGTTTGCACATAGAGCAGCCAGACTGGCCGCTCTATAGTTTGCACGACCCGGCGCCAACACTCACTGCCCCGCTGAATCCACAATGGACCGAATGTGAGCACACACATATATTGCACGTGCGTCGACGGAGTCAGCGAGGCCGCGGCCGCCAGTACAAC
>JABMCL010000789.1:192500-217500 GCA_018857735.1 Alviniconcha marisindica
AAAAACAAAACTAAACAAGGGACACACAACGAAAACCAAACACACACACCACACACCACACACACACACAACCACACACACACACAACACCACCACACACACACACACACACTCCGGCAGGCATAATCACGTCAGTGATGGAGATGAAAGAACAGGAGCGAAAGACGTGAACAGTTATGGGACGAACAACTGAAAACCAAAAGCACAGATAGGTTTTGAGTGAAGACTTCAACAATTCTTCTTTGCGGCTTCCAGCAATTAGACCCTTTCCGTTTTTCACTTACTTAACCTTCTTTCTTTTAGCTCAGCGGAAACCCGGCTCGTAGAAAATTCATTGCTACCTCTTCCAATCACTGCAGTACATAACGATTCCGCCCAAACGTATTCCACAGCTGCTTTCGTTTGTCCTACGATGTCTCTGAACGCTGAATTTGCGTAAGCCACTTTCTGGCGGAAACTCTTGAAAGCCGGAATGCGTTTGGCATGTATGTGCGGTCCGGAATTCTTTCTCTATTGTTCCTCTTTTTTCTTTCTTTCTTTCTTTCTTCCTTCCTTTTTTTTCTTTTTCTTTTTTTCTTTTCTTTTTTCTTTCCGTCTTCTGTTTTGAAGTGCGTGTTACGGAGTCTTTTTGTTTCACCCCGGTAGAGAAAAGGTAAAATGATCTGACCGCATGCATAAGTAATCAAGAGAGCGAAAATAGTGCGGCGCATGATGTCTGGCGACAAAAAATATGGTAATTAATACGCGTCTGGAACTTGTGTTCTCGACGTCTGTGGTCCGGAGGCCATGGCTTCGTGAATTTGTTTGAATAAAAAGCACAAAGACATTCTGGCGCTGCCTCCTTCGACATTCCCCATTTCCCCCCTCCTCCGGCCTCGCCCCCCCCCCCCACCACCCACGGCTCCCCCCCCCCCCCCCGACCCCTCCTTCCCCCGCCCCCCCCCCCGACCCCTCCTTCCCCGCCCCCCCCCCCCCCCCGACCCCTCCTTCCCCGCCCCCCGCCCCCGCCCCCCCTTCTCTCCCCCCAACCTCGGAGAAGGGGGGGGGGGGGGGGGGGAGAGAAAGAGAGAGACAGGATGGAGGAGAAAAGAGAGATGGGAAAGAAGTGGAAGGAAAGACAGAGACAGAGACAGACGGAGACAGACAGAGAGAGAGAGAGATAGAGAGAGAGAGAGCGTGGGGGAAAGAGACTAAGGAGAGAACAGTAAGGAGAGAGATGGAAAGAGGGACAGAGACAGACAGAGAGAAAGAGAGAGACAGGATGGAGGAGAAAAGGGAGATGGGAAAGGAGTGGAAGGAAAGACAGAGACAGAGACAGACGGAGCAGACAGAGAGAGAGAGAGAGATAGAGAGAGAGAGAGCGTGGGGGAAAGAGACTAAGGAGAGAACAGTAAGGAGAGAGATGGAAAGAGGGACAGAGACAGACAGAGAGAAAGAGGGAGAGGCGAGAGGAACGATAGGTGGAGAGGAAAGGTGGAAAATAGAGAGAGAGACTGAGAGAGGGGGGGGGGGGGGGGGGGGGGGAAATCTCTCGAACTCGAACTCGAATTGTTTATTGTACATCGGCCATAGGCCATTATACAAACAAAGGGGTTGGGCGTGGGGGGGGGGGGGGGGGGGGGGCATGGAATCAAGCAAAGTAAACGAAGAATAAAGGGTGGGAGGGGGAGGGGATTCGCACACACAGAGAATTACCAGTTTTGGTACAACTGCAATGTCATCCATTCATACACTTACTACCAAGAAATTGTTTTCTTTTGTTTGTGGCATGAAAAATCAACTTTGACACATTCCGACATAGACTTTGAGAGAGAGGGAGAGAGACAAAGAGAAAGACAAAGAGAGAGAGAGACAGGCAGAGAGGGAGAGAGAGGGAGAGAAAGAGAGAGAGGGAGAGAGAGAGACAGAGACCGCGCGCGAGAGAGATATAGAGACAGAGAGACAGAGACAGGCACAAAGAGAGAGAGACAGACACACAGAGACGGAGACAGAGACAGAGAGAGACAGAGACAGAGAGACAGGCAGACAGGCAGAGAGACAGACAGACAGACAGACAGACAGAGACGGAGACAGAGACAGAGAGAGACAGAGACAGGCAGACAGGCAGACAGGCAGAGAGAGACAGACAGACAGACAGAGACGGAGACAGAGACAGAGAGAGACAGAGACAGAGAGACAGGCAGACAGGCAGAGAGAGACAGACAGACAGACAGACAGACAGAGACGGAGACAGAGACAGAGAGAGACAGAGAGACAGGCAGACAGGCAGAGAGAGAGAGAGACAGACAGACAGACAGAGACGGAGACAGAGACACAGAGAGACAGAGACAGAGAGACAGGCAGACAGACAGACAGACAGACAGACAGAACTGACTGACTGACACGAGAGACAGAGAGAGAGACAGAGAAATCGGCCGCAAAACAGCAAAATGATCAAATCCCGATCAAAGGGATCGCTGCTTCAATCAGAACTCGTCATGCAAACACCGAGGCGTCGTTGGAACTGGCGTTCAGATGACAACAAGAATGTAATCACAAGAGCTGGAATAATGTCTGATGCGCACCTTCAACTCCCTACCCCGCCAACACCCCCCTCCCCCCCCACCCCCCACACCCCCACCCTTGCACCCTCATTACCCCCCTCCTCCCCTCCCCCCTCCACCCCCCACCCCCCACCCTTGCACCCTCATTAACCCCCTCCTTCCCTCACCCCTCCACACCCCACCCCCACCCTTGCACCCTCATTACCCCCCTCCTTCCCTCCCCCCTCCACACCCCCACCCCCACCCTTGCACCCTCATTCCCCCCTCCTCCCCTTCCCCCCCTCCTCCTCCTCCCTTCCCTCTTCTGTTTGATTTCCTCCGCATCACTCCAGCGGGATGTCCATGGAGATCAAAATGAGTGGCGAATAATTGAGGGTCGGCACGTGCTACACAGAGGGCGCTTGCTGTTGTTTGAAACTAACCACCACACAGTTGAGGAAGACATGCGGTGTAGCGAAGGATCAAGAGAGTTCTCCTCCTTGACATCTCTGTGGTTGTGTTGGGGGTAAAGTTAATGATTATAATCCCTGTTGCCCGGCATAATAACATCATAACCCGGCATAGCCTAAGGTAAACACTGAAACACCAGGTGCAATGCGTGCAAGCGTTTTGGTTAGGACCAGTTAGGGCCATTACGGCCAGCGTGCAGCCAGAATCGGCCCGGATCGTATATGCCGGATCCGACTTCCTGCATCCGTTTCAGTTCCGTTTTTCCAAAGAAGGCAAGGATCATATTGTGCAAAACCGACCCGGATCCGATCTGGACGGCCTGGTCATGGTTTGGCCAAACACATCTGGTCTGGAAGCAAGCCGGTGTGCGGTTTCCCGCTTTGAGACTCGGTTCCGTTCTTCCAGAGACGTCCCGGATAATATTGTGCAAAACCAGCCCGGATCCGATTTAGTTCTGGCTGATTGTGTCAGGTTTTGGCCAAACGGATCCAGCCCGGAAGCAAGCCAATGTGCAAGAATCATCCAGCCCGCTTCTGGCCAATGCTTCCGAACCGATCCGGACCGGATGCGAATCGGATCCGGCATGTTTACAGGGTAGCCTATCGTGATGGACTAAGTGGGTACAGATAGTGTGCTTGTCCTGTGGCTGCCGTAACCCTTAGGACTGGCCCAAAGGCAAGACGAGCCTGAGGTTTTCGAAAGCAAGCTAAATCGCAAGGCAACAATACGCTCGCAACAACACACACACACACCACCACCACCACCACCACCACCACCACCACCCCCAAACCACCGCAACACACACACACACACACCACACACACACACACACACACACACACAAAAACCGTGCCAAAAAAAACCTGCCACACAACCCAAAACCAACACAACAACCACAACCCCAACCAAAACCCAAAACAAACACACACCCCGTGCACAAAAACCCAAACACCACACAAAAACAACAACACACGACGCAGAGAGACGACGCACGAAACCCCACCCCGACGCCCCCCAAAAACCAAAAACAGTTTCTTATTCGTATTTAAAATTTGTTTGTGGTATAGTCGTTTTATTTGTTTTTAGTTAAACAAGCACTGGCTGTTAGATAGTAACGCTACTATCCTTTAATTAAAGTTTTTGAGTTCGAGATCAGTTTTTTCCTCTCCTTTTCTCTCTCTCTCTCTCCCCCTCTCTTTCCCCTCTCTCTCTCTCTCTCTCTCTCTTTCCCCCCTCTCTCTCTCTCCCCTCCCCCCCTTTTTTTCTTGGTTTTATTAGTATATGAGCAAAGGCAGATATGTATCGGCCTTTGTGCTAATATCTTCACCGTTGAGAAATAAAGTTCAATCAAAATCAATAAAATTTTTTTTCTCCCCTCTCTTCTCCTCTCTCCTCTCTCTCTTCCCCTCTCTCCTTCTTCTCTCTCTCTTCCCCTCTCTTTTCTGTAGCTCATTGTATCTTAGTTAATATAGTTTCCCTCATGGGCGAGGGGTGGATGTAAAAGACCTCGAGTCTTCTCCACACCCTCGAAAATAAAAATTTATTCGTTCTTCATTCATTCTCTTCCTCTCTCTTTTCTCCTTCCCCCCCCCCCCCCCCCGCTCTGTCGTCGCTCTGTCTCTGTTCTTCTCTTTCTTCTCTCTCTCTCTCTCTCTCTCTCTCTCTCTCTCTCTTCCTCTCTCTCTCTCTCTCTTGTGATCGCCTTTTTGCTAAACTTACCAAAATAAAGTTCAATCACAATCAATCAATCTCTCTCTCTCTCTCTCTCTCCTCCTCTCTCTTCTCTCTCTCTCCTTTTCTCTCTCTCTCTCCCCCTTTCTCTCTCTCTCTCTCTCCTCCCCTCCCTCCCTCTCCACCTCCGCCTTCCCTCTCCCCTACGCTCTCTCCCTCCCTCTCTCTTCTCGTCTCTCTCCCATTTCTCTCGTTGATGTAAACCGGGTTTAGGCTGAATTACGAGGGAGCTGGGCGGGTACAAATCTCCTTTCTTTGTTGAGGATTTACCTCTACTGGAGTTTATGTGCCTTGTATTTGCACGCATGCCAGGTAAGAGTTACCGTAGGCGACTCAGGTCTTTGTTGTTGTACTTGTGTTACGTATTTCGAGCGCTTATTAATTAACTCCCCTGTTTGTTGATTCCTTTCTCTGTTGGTTTTGTTACTGTTGACAGTATATTATTGCGGAATACACTTCACAAATACGTGCAGCTGTACCACGTCAAAGTATTAGTTGTATTATTACGCAAAGAAGTACGATTGAGAGGTGAATGTAGCCTATACTTTGCATAAATGCAAGTCAGTTGAATATACACGTACATCCCCCCCCCCAGCCCCCCCCAACACACACACACACAAACACACATACAATGGTTTGCTCGCAACAACAACAACAAACAAACAAACAAAATGTCCGCGTCAGCCTTACGAACAGCTCGTGAATTCCGGAAGGCGGTAAAAAGGTTCATGAATATTCATCATATACGGTAAACGAGGTGAACCAATTGCTACATTACTTCCTGTGTCCGGTGATGGATGGGCGGGGCGGGGGGGGGGGGGGGGGGGGCGAGAGAAACATTAAAACAAATATGGGTGTTATGGACCACGGCAGTCCGTCGCTGGAATCGGAATTAATATAGCCCCACCCCCACTGCCACCCAACCCCTGATTGTCAACCGTTCGGTTTTCCGTCATTGTGATGGTAATTCGCTGTTGAGACTAATATAAGCCGTACCTCTTTTCTTTTCTTCAACGAAGTAATTAAGCCAGCTAGCTCTATACATCTGTCCCAAGTAAATGCAGTTCACTGTGAGCTGTATCACACTGTAGCCTCAACTCAGCCCGTCACAGCCACGGGACTACAGCCAGTAACGTTTTCTTATTAACAATAATAAAAACAACACCAAAACACACAACCCAAACCCCAACACAAACCAAAACACCAAAACTACAAAACAACCCAAAACACACACCACCATCACCACCACACACACACACACACAACACACACAACACACACACAACACACACACCCCACACAACACACACACACACACACACACACACACACACACAAAACACACACACACACACCCACACACAAAACAAGCAGAAAATGAACAAAATCAGCTCGCATAGACAGAAGAGAGGGGGGAAAGGGGGGTGGGGGGGGGAGGGAGGGAGAGAGAGAGAGAGAAGGGAATGAGAGAGAGAGAGAGAGAGAGAGAGAGAGAGAGGATGACGTACATCCGGTCATCAGACGCGTCGTCCAAATGATGGCCCCGAGCTGTCACGGGACAGACGGGTGGAGACAGCAACAGGGACCGCGGTGAAACAGTTGATTGGACATATTCAGTTAGAACGGACAACGAATGCGATTCTCTGTGCAGGGCGGTCCAGAGAACGTCATCACGTTGGTCTTGGGTACAGCTAACTGGGTCACACTGACCTAGCTGCTGTGACGCACTTCCGCAAAAGTAAACCGGCCAGATGAATTTCGGTCAATGGGACATGGGTTTTTTGGTTTATTTGTTTGTCGTTTTCTTCTTTTTGCTTTTGTTGTTGTTTTTGCTGTTGTTGTTTTTGATTTTGATGTTGTTGTTGTTGTTTTTGGGGATGCTTATTTGTTGTTGCTTTTTTGTTGTTTGTTGTTGTTGCTGATTTCTTGTTTGGCTTTTTGTTGTTGTTGTTGTTTGTTATTGTGTGTGTGTGTGTTTGTGTGGTGTGTGTGTGTTGTGTTGTGGTGGTGTGTGTGTGTGTTGTGTGTGTGTGATGTGTGGGTTGTGTGTGTGTGTTTGTGTGGTGTGTGTGTGTGTGTGTTGTGTGTGTGGTGTGTGTGTGGTGTGTGTGTGTGTGTGTGTGTGTGTGTGTGTGTGTGTGTGTGTGTGTGTGTGTTGATGTGTGTGTGTGTGGTGGTGTGTGTGTGTGTGTGTGTTTTGTCTGTGTGTGCGGTGTGGGGGTGTGGTGGTGTGTGTTGTGTGTGTGTGTGGTGTGTGGTGTGCTGTGTGTGTGTGTGTGTGTGTGTGTGTGTGTGTTGTGTGTGGTGTGATGTGTTGTGTGTGTGCACTTCGTGTGTGTGGTGAGGCAGTAAAAACATGAGACGCATCCACCCGGGTGAAAGGAAGAGTTCCGTCTCGATAAACGATTCTTTTTATTTGAGTGGTGTAAACTTGGGCGGGATAAAGCACGTCTGTTCTTTTTCTTTTTGTCTAAAAATTACTACCGTTTGAGCACCAACAAAAAACTGCTCGTTAGCTGACAGTTTTCTGGAACCTATGGTGTAACTAAATACGGCAGTGGTTGAAGGAAGGATGTCGTCAAACCAGTGCTTGGAGTTTGCCCTACTAGCTGTCACTCCGCATACTATTCCTCTCACACACCAAACCAACATGTCCCCAAAATGAAAACGAATAAAAAAAAAAAAAAGACTGGTCAGCCCTTTTCTAGAGCGGAAACTAGGTTACGAGTAAACAAATGAAATGGTAACATGCGGATTGGGTTTAAAGTATCCTGACCATTTTCTCTGTACTAATAGCCACACAAATTAGAGAGAGCCACTTCCCTTTTGCCCCCCAAACACCTGAGCTTTATCTAATTACGAAGTCCGTCCCACGCAGATGTCTTAACCTATTCGCTTTGCGCGGCGTGCGACTGCAGAGCTGGAAGAAGAAAAAAAATCGTGAGGAAAAAGAATTAAAAAAACAATTTGGAAAAGCACCACCCAGCAAATTTGTCCTGTACTTCTGTTTGTCTGACTAACATCGGCGGTTTCACTCCTGTGGTACCGACACGCTACGAGAGTTTGTTTATTCGATTAGTCACCCAGTTGTTACTCAAGCCGGTAATGGAATTACTTCGCTTTCGTCAAAAAGGCTGCTGATAACTGTAATTAACAGGAGTCTGTCCAACCGACCTTTGAACACTAACAGAGTCAGCGTTTGCCCAATGTGTCCATGTCAGCGATTGGTTGAATGTTGGCTAACACGAGTAAAGCCGCGTAGCTTAACACTTTATATTTGAAAACACAGTTAAGAGAGAGAGAGAGAGAGAGAGAGAGAGAGAGAGAGAGAGAGAAGAGAGAGAGAGAGAGAGAGAGAGAGAGAGAGAGAGAGAGAGAGACAGAGAGACAGACAGACAGACAGACAGACAGACAGACAGACAGAGACAACAGACAGACAGAGACAGAGACAGAGACAGAGACAGACAGACAGACAGACAGACAGACAGACAGAGACAGAGACAGACAGACAGACAGACAGAAAACGTAGAACAACAGTCCAAGCATGTCCTGGTTCTACAGAAACTTTTAATCCAAAATTATTATTTTTTCGCCCATGAGGGCTTTGTCAAGGCCTGCCCGGTCGGCTGATTCCAACGACATATATATATATATATATACAACCACAACGACAACACAAAGGAGGTTATAATCAACACAGGACGAGAGTGAAGGTGTAGCTATTTCACGCTCAAAGGCTTAGCTAGAAAGTCGGTTGTGATTTGTGTAGTTTGTGAATACACTCATGTAAACGACGGGCTTGTCTCCCTTGTCGGTATGCTATGGCGGCGGTTTCTGAATACTCCTTTGTTAGCCACAGCTGTAAATGACGCATAACACTGGTCAATAATCTCCAGCGGAAACAAGAGGATACAATGTTGTTGGTCTTTTTGTGTGTGTGTGTGTCTTTTTTCTTCTTCTTTTTTAATATATAAACTGATTAATAGTTTTTTGGGTGTCTCACCAGCAACACGACATACAGCAGTCGATTCACTGTACGATTTGATTACCGTTTTAGGTTTGAAAGAAAAATCCAGAAATGAAGGCACCAGTTTTTGTGTGTTTTTCCGAGCAAAGTATATTGTCTGCAGGAGTATGCGTGCACTTTTCAGCCCAAAAACTTTACATGCTGGGGGAAAGAAAGGATTAAGACTTCTTTTTTTTAATTCACTGCACTTCCACATTTTTGATGAAAACACCAGACACTCCCGTCATTTCACATTCATAATGAAAATGTCAGACACTGAATCGATTTTTATTTACTGTAACAGAAGGAAATTTCTGTCGACTTCCGAGATCTTTATCAGCTCGGCTCAAATTCTGAAGCGGTTAGTTCGTCAAACGTCGGAAGGTTAAATTCAGTTTTAACCTTTTAAAAAATAACCCATTCTCACATACTAAGATCGACCGTGCGCCCGTGTTGTCAACATGAAAGCTTAATTTATTTATGACGGTAAGATACAGCCGTGGCTTATTCGCAAACGCAGTAAAGCACAGTAAAGATTGAAAGAGAATAATAAGAAAAATGTACATTTATAATGAGTATGCGAGAATTAGAAGAGGAACAAAGAGCACGGGACGGAGTGTAGAAATGCGTCAGTTCGGAGGTAGAAGGACTAGAGCCATTTATAGCCTGAAAGCGGCATACGCTATGAAATGTTTGTGATTCAAGATATTGCAGACGGTTCAGTTCAAGACGGTATCTGTACGCTCGTAAAAGCCCATATGCGCTCCGTCCCGCCTCTCAGAAGTTTCCCTAATGTTGCCTTTGAAACAGTTCCAATGTTCGTCTGATCGACGACGGTCCTCTCTCGTCCTTTCAAGGAAGATCGTCGAGCGCTTCCTCTTTTCTTCCCGCGTCTCTCTCCTCCAGGCGATCGATGGTGGGACGTCCTTGGCTTTGTGCCCGCAGGTAGCACCTCAAGCTCCTCAACACTTCAGATCTTCCGAGACGCAAGCCACTTGTGAGGTTGCTTTGCCCGCCAGGTCTATCTGCTGGGTCATTTGCCTCCACTCCGGCACGTCGTCAGGTCTGTCTGCTGGGTCATTTGCCTCCACTCCGGCACGTCGTCAGGTCTGTCTGATGGGTCATTTGCCTCCACTCCGGCACGTCGTCAGGTCTGTCTGCTGGGTCGTTTGCCTCCACTCCGGCACGTCGTCAGGTCTGTCTGCTGGGTCGTTTGCCTCCACTCCGGCACGTCGTCCGGTCTGTCTGCTGGGTCGTTTGCCTCCACTCCGGCACGTCGTCCGGTCTGTCTGCTGGGTCGTTTGCCTCCACTCCGGCACGTCGTCAGGTCTGTCTGCTGGGTCGTTTGCCTCCACTCCGGCACGTCGTCAGGTCTATCTGCTGGGTCGTTTGCCTCCACTCCGGCACGTCGTCAGGTCCGTCTGCTGGGTCGTTTGCCTCCACTCCGGCACGTCGTCAGGCGTCTGCTGGGTCATTTGCCTCCACTCCGGCACGTCGTCAGGCGTCTGCTGGGTCATTTGCCTCCACTCCGGCACGTCGTCAGGTCTGTCTGCTGGGTCATTTGCCTCCACTCCGGCACGTCGTCAGGTCTGTCTGCTGGGTCATTTGCCTCCACTCCGGCACGTCGTCAGGTCTGTCTGCTGGGTCATTTGCCTCCACTCCGGCACGTCGTCAGGTCCGTCTGCTGGGTCATTTGCCTCCACTCCGGCACGTCGTCAGGTCCGTCTGCTGGGTCATTTGCCTCCACTCCGGCACGTCGTCAGGTCTGTCTGCTGGGTCATTTGCCTCCACTCCGGCACGTCGTCAGGTCTGTCTGCTGGGTCATTTGCCTCCACTCCGGGACGTCGTCAGGTCTGTCTGCTGGGTCATTTGCCTCCACTCCGGCACGCTCGGAGCAAGCAAGTAAGTAAGTATAAACATGGTGCTTAACGTCCACAGAAACCCGGGGCAGTTCGCCCAGGTGGAATTATAATCACTGCACGTTAACAAGCAAAAAGCATATGCAACGCGGTGCCCGTGTTACTTCCCAAAGAGGCCACGACACGTCAGCAGACCAGTATTGATCACGGAAGCGCGGATTTGACTATACCCTGTATGTTGAAACGAGGAGTGGGGTGTAGAGTGGGGGAGGGGGAAGGGACTCGGGGTGGGGGGGTGGGGGGTGTGTGTGCATGATATGGCTAATATTAAAAATCACTGCGCTGCAGAATTCGTTTTACATATTTCCACCTTTTACGTCAATGCGGTCATTGATATTTTTGTTGTAAATCAGTCTAACAAAGAAAAGGCGTGACAAGATGCTATACATGACGGACGGTATCAGGCTGCTGGATTTAGCAGCTGTGCAGGTAAATCGTACGCAGGCTGTTGGGATAGTAATTCATCGCTGTCGTTATTTTGTGCGGATACGTTGTCACGGTCGCATTAATTTGCACGTCAAATTAACGAAACACAAACACTCACCTGCATGCATCCTTCGGCGTAGACGTGTGGTCCCCACTACTATCGACCGGCTGTCTTCCTGTCACCACTTGGCGCTTACCGTGCGCGAACGACGCATTTCTGTTGACCTAACTCCCGCCAGCACCTCCACCCCCACCCTTCTCTCCACCCCCCCTCTTCTCTCCCTCCCCCCCCCCCCTTTCTCTCCACCCCCACTTATCTCCACCCCTAACCCCTCTCCAACCTCCTTCTCTCCACCCCTCCTTCTCTCCACCCACCTCCTCAAACCTCCTTCTCTCCACCCCTCCTTCTCTCCACCCACCTCCTTCTTTGTACCCCCCCTTCTCTCCACCCCCTTCTCTCCAACCCCATTTATCTCCACCCCTAACCCCTTCTCTCCAACCCCCTTCTCTCCACCCCTCCTTCTCTCCACCCACCTCCTTCTTTGTACCCCTCCGTCTCTCCACCCCCTTCTCTCCAACTCCCCCCTTCTCTCCACCCCCCTCCTTCTCTCCACCCCCTTACGCTCCACCCCCCTCATTCTCTCCACCCCCCTTCTCTCCACCCCCTTCTCTCCACCCCCCTTCTCTCCACCCCCTTACTCTCTACCCCCCTTCTTCTCTACAGCCTCTTCTCTCTACCACCCTCCTTCTCTCCCCTCCTTCTCTCCACCCCCCTCCTTCTCTCCACCCCCCCTTCTCTCCACCACCCTCTTCTCTCTACCCCCTTCTCTCCACCCCCTTCTCTCTCCACCCCTCTCTCCACCCCCTTACTCTCTACCCCCCTCCTTCTCACCAGCCTCTTCTCTCCACCACCCTCCTTCTCTCCCCTTCCTTCTCTCCCCCTCCTTCTCTCCACTCCTCCTTTCTCCACCCCCTCCTTCTCTCGCCCCCTCCTCCTGCATTCGGATCACTGTTGACCTCCTGCCCCCCTTCTCTCCACCCCTTTCTCTCATCCCCCCCCCTTCTTCCCCCCCCCCCCCCCCCCCCCCACTCCCCGTTCCTTCCCCTCATTCGGGTCACTGTTGACCTCCTGCCCCCCCCCCCTTCTCTCCACCCCTTTCTATCTCCCCATCCCCCTTCTCTCTCCCCCCTTCTTCCCCCCCCCTCCCCTCCCTCCCCTGTTCCCCTACATTCGAGTCACTGTTGACCTCCTCCACCCCTTCTCTCCACCCCTTTCTATCTCCCCATCCCCACTTCTCTCTCCCCCTTTCTTCCCCCCCTCCTCCCCTCCCCGTTCCCCTACATTCGGGTCACTTTTGACCTCCTCCCCCCTTCTCTCCACCCCTTTCTATCTCCCATCCCCCCTTCTCTCTCCCCCTTCTTCACCCCCCCTCCGCCCGTTCCCCCCGTTCCCCTACATTCGGGTCACTGTTGACCTCCTCCCCCCTTCTCTCCACCCCTTTCTATCTCCCCATCCCCCCTTCTCTCCCCCTTCTTCCCCCCCCTCCCCGTTCCCCTCCCCGTTCCCCTACATTCGGGTCACTGTTGACTTCCTCCCCCCTTCTCCCACCCCTTTCTACCTCCCCATCCCCCCTTCTCTCTCCCCCTTCTTCAACCCCCCTCCCGTTTCCCCGTTCCCCTACATTCGGGTCACTGTTGACCCCTGAGCAACAGCAGAGTATTCACAACTAACTTTATTTTTTCCGCTTCCTCCCCTGGGGCTAAAATAAATCGAAGTCCCTTTCCGCGCGGTCGTGTTTGCGGCCTCCGGCTGCCAACTTTTCGGAGGCAGTTTTGATTCTTCCACGACCCAGCATGGCTTGAGAAATAGGCCTACACAGCTCAGTGGAAAGGCGAGTGGATTCTCAGAGACGGGGCGTCCGTAAAGGAAACTTTAGACTGTACGACTGACGCACGTGCCGAAGAGATCCGGAGACAGATCCTTTGGGCCATACCATTAGTCAAAGCAGGGGAGGGCAGGAGTAGTAATTGGATTGTAATGTCCTGTCAAACACACAGGGTCACCTCAGGACAGTCAAACTCAGGTCATAAGCAAATGCACATGTCTAAACTCTTCTCACATATTTTATATATCAACCCTCTGTCAAGTCAATCTGCAAAACCAATCACTTCGCAAACAGAACATACATACACAAACACCAGACACAAATTTTCGAAGAGTTAGTCCCTTCAGTATTACCCCTGTTGAAAGAGCACATAAGGCTAGGACATGCTGGCTGGTATCGTCGACCATTCCGTCTAATTTATCGATACTAGGTTAAAGAAAAATATAAAATATTGTTGGAGTGAATGTGTGTGATCAGTGTACTTGGCACCACAAACCTTCCTCGTGCAATCAGTGTACTGACACTTGGCAATAAAGTTATATTGTATTATATTGTATGTATTGTAAAAGGAATGGACAGACACAATGTAAAATTTAAAAATGTTATATAACTGCATAATGGCAAATACCAGTGCCATATGGCAGCAAGCTGCACATACCACCTACCAACTATCATCTCTTAGCTGCTCAGAGAGTGGGGCGGCGGCGATGATGAGTTAGAGCAAGGGGACGATGACGTGATTATTTACCGGGGCAAAGACGAGCTAAGCAAAACCGGAAAAGAGATTTCAGACGGGATCCTTCAAGCTCTTCGTAAACTGAAGCTGCAGTGCCGACAGCCTAAAACATTATTTTTGTTTTATTTTTAAGCTGTTCGTTTACCTCAGCACCTATGCAGTGGAGGCTGAAAATCAGTGAGGTAGGGTTTTACTTTTTTTTCTTTCTCCCCCACCAGTTTCTGCAACAGCTGTTCCGACGAGTTTGATGATAGGGTTGAGAGGGTGTGTGACACTTTAATCAAACAGCCTTTCCCGTGGGTGGTACGCCGGCGAGAACAGCCAAAGGCAGCCTACGCCCCGACCAGTCTAGTTACTCTGAAGATGGATCATAGCTAGCTGAAACATGAGTGACGGGAATTTGAAGAAGCTGAACGCCAAAGTGTCAGAAGCTGGAGTACAGCTGCCTAAAATATGAAGGACAGGAAAGAATTAACAGCACGCAAAAAATCTCAGAAGTTGAGTACAGCTGCCTAAAATATGAACCACAGGAAAGAAAAAACTGCACAGTGTCAGAAGTTGAGTACAGCTGCCTAAAATATGAACCACAGGAAAGAAAAAACTGCACAGTGTCAGAAGTTGAGTACAGCTGCCTAAAATATGAACCACAGGAAAGAAAAAACTGCACAGTGTCAGAAGTTGAGTACAGCTGCCTAAAATATTTAGAGGGACAGGAGAGAGCCTGAAGGCAAAACTAAATCTCACCCAGTGGACTCTCCACCCCCTTCTCTCCACCCCCCTCCTTCTCTCCACTCCCCTCCTTCTCTCCACCCCCCTCCTTCTCTCCCCCCTCCTTCTCTCCACCCCCTTCTCTCCACCCCCTCTTCTCTTCCACCCCTCCTCCCTCTCTCCTTCTCTCCACCCCCCTCCTTCTCCCCACCCCCTCCTTCTCTCCACCCTCCCTCCTCTCTCCTCACTCCCCTCCTTCTCTCCACTCCCTTCTCTCCACCCCTCCTTCTCTCCACCCCCTCTCCTCATTCTCTCTACCCCCCCCCCCCTCCTTCTCTCGCCCCCTCCCCCTGCATTCGGGTCACTGTTGACCTCCTCCCCCCCCCACTTCTCTCCACCCCTTTCTTTCACCCCCCACCCCACCCCACACCCCCTTCAGTCATCCGATTCGTGGTCATGATTCTCTGAGGCGCAGCCTTTAGTCTTCTTCTCTCTCGCCGCTACCAGTACACTCAGGGCGCTTAAAGCGCGTGGCACCGTGATTTTCTGGAGAGCGCCAGTGGCTCAGTACCTCCGTCATCATAGCCCTCTAGGTTTTCTGTCGGGATTCAGTTACCTCGCCCTTAGCTCCTGGCCCCTACGTCCTGCCCTGGGAGCACAGGGGGGGGGGGATTGTTTTCCTGGGGATCCCACTGTGTAGTTAGGGCTTATAGCGGCCCTTGTTCACTGCATGATCCTGGCAATGGACATAGCAGCTAGCCTATAGTGATGGAGGAGTAAGTAACTTGGTGTTTTACGCCCAGTCAAACATTACGGTTATATCCGGGCGATTTGTGAAGGAACTAGTCAGTAAGTAAACATGGTGCTTAACGTCCACATAAACCATAAGGCTTATTAGGGACGGGGAGAAGGGGGAGAAGGGGGGCATGGGGGTGGAGGAAGAGGGAGACTATATATACATATCGCTACACTGTCACCACCAGAATGACTCCTGCATTAAGATTGTGCGGCGATGAGGGCCATTTTAATGTTTCAATCATTAACTGCGAGAGACAAAGTCACTGAATGAAAAGAACGGGGCAATTAAAACGCGTGCTGTCCCGACCAGAAAAGAAGGCTTCTCAGCCACAGCCATTGCGCTACAGAGTCTGCTGGACTGTTCCAAATCTACTGGACACTTAGCCTGCTGGTCCAATGGACGTCAGTTCACTGGTTCGATGGAGACCTAGTCTACTTGTTCGATAGGCACCTGGTTCACCGGTCCGATAGACACCTAGTCTAGTGGTAAGATGAATATCTATTTTACTCGACACCTAAGACCGGTAGATACCGATGGATACCTAGCCTACTGTCCTTAAGTTCACCAGGCACCTGGACTGCTGGTCCGATAGGAATGTAGTCTACTGGACCGATGGATACCTATCCTTTTGCCCGCAAAGTTTACCGGGCACCTAGTCTTACCGGTCCGATAGGAATCTAGTTTACTGACACTTAGTCCACTGGACCGATGGATGCCTAGCCTATTCCCAGCCTAATGTACCGGGAACCTAGTCTACCGGTCCGATAGGAATCTAGTTTACTGACACCTAGTCCACTGGACCGATGAACACCTAGCCTATTCCCAGCCTAATGTACCGGGCACCAAGTCTACCGGGCCGATAGGAATCCAGTTATCTGGCCACCTAGTCTGCAATACCCATGGATATATACCTAGCCTTTTGCCCGCCACGTTTACCGGGCACCTAGACTGCCGGTAACTCAATGGACACCGTCTACTGGGGCCCTAACGGTCAGAGGAAGGCGCGGACGCCCGGAAACAACAGTCTGCTGGACACCTAGTCCCCTAGCCTCCCAATACGGTCAGCTGGACGGCAGGTCTGAGGGGCTAATTGAGACACGACCTGTGGGCACAAAGCCAAGGACATCACCCCCCACCCCCACCCACGCCCCCACCCACCCACGCCCCCACCCCCCACCCACCCACCCACCCCATTCATCGATCGGCTAGAGGATAGAGGCGTAGAAAGAAAGAAAGAAAGAGAGGAAGGTAGGGAGGAAGGAAGGAAGGAAGAAAGAAAGCAGGAGGGAAGGAAGGAAGGAAGGAAGGAAATAAAGAAGAAGAAGAAGAAGGAAGGAAAAAAAGAAAGACAGAAAGAAAGAAAGACGGAAGGAAGGAAGGAAGGAAGAAGAAAGAAAGAAAGAAAGCAAAGAAAGAAAGAAAGAAAGAAGGAAGGAAGTAAGGAAGAAGAAGAAGAAAGAAGAAAGAAGGAAGGAAGGAAGGAAGGAAGGAAGGAAGAAAGTTGTATCCGCGATCTACCTTGACAAGCCGAGATTGAAAGGGCCAGGATGTTACTCAGGACTGACACTGGAACTCGCCTTTTAAAAACAATGCTGGTCAGAATGATACTTAAGACTGACACTGGAAGAACTCGCCTTTCAAAGACAATGCTGGCCAGAATGCTACTTTATAACTAGCTGACACTGGAACTCGCCTTTCAAATACATTGCTGGCCAGAATATTACTTTATAACTAGCTGACACTGGAACTCGCCTTTTAAAGACAATGCTGGCCAGATGTTACTTAGGACAGGTACTGGAACTCGCCTTTCATAGACAATGCTGGCCAGAATGTTACTCAGGACTGACACTGGAACTCGCCTTTTAAAGACAATGCTGGCCAGAAGTTACTTAGGACTGGTACTGGAACTTGCCTTTCAAAGACAATGCTGGCCAGAATGTTACTCAGGACTGACACTGGAACTCGCCCTTTAAAGACAATGCTGGCCAGAATGTTACTCAGGACTGGATGGAACTCTCCCTTTAAAGACAATGCTGGCCAGAATGTTACTCAGGACTGACACTGGAACTCGCCCTTTAAAGACAATGCTGGCCAGAATGTTACTCAGGACTGACACTGGAACTCGCCTTTCAATGACAATGCTGGCCAGAATGTTACTCAGGACTGACACTGGAACTCGCCCTTTTAAAGACAATGCTGGCCAGAATGTTACTCAGGACTGACACTGGAACTCGCCTTTCAATGACAATGCTGGCCAGAATGTTACTTTATAACTAGCTGACACTGGAACTCGCCTTTCAAAGACAATGCTGGCCAGAATGTTACTCAGGACGGGTATAGGAACTCGCCTTTCAAAACAATGCTGGCCAGAATGTTACTTAGGACTGACACTGGAACTCGCCTTTCAAAGAAAATGCTGGCCAGAATGTTACTTTATAACTAGCTGACACTGGAACACGCCTTTCAAAGACAATGCTGGCCAGAATGTTACTCAGGACTGACACTGGAACTCGCCCTTCAAAGACAATGCTGGCCAGAATGTTACTTAGGACTGACACTGGAACTCGCCTTTCAATGACAATGCTGGCCAGAATGTTACTTTATAACTAGCTGACACTGGAACTCGCCTTTCAAAGACAATGCTGGCCAGAATGTTACTCAGGACGGGTATAGGAACTCGCCTTTCAAAGACAATGCTGGCCAGAATGTTACTTAGGACTGACACTGGAACTCGCCTTTCAAAGAAAATGCTGGCCAGAATGTTACTTTATAACTAGCTGACACTGGAACTCGCCTTTCAAAGACAATGCTGGCCAGAATGTTACTCAGGACAGGTACTGGAACTCGCCTTTCAAAGACAATGCTGGCCAGAATGTTACTCAGGACTGACACTGGAACTCGCCCTTTAAAGACAATGCTGGCCAGAATGTTACTCAGGCATGGGAACTGACCTTTGAAAGACAATGTTGGGAAAAACTTCATAGAGACGGGCGGGGGACGGGGGCTGTGCATGCGGGCTGTGCCGATACTATTATGCTTGTGTCTGAGCCAAATAACTGCATGGCGAGGGACCACACAGGTGGCGCTGCGTTAGTTAGTTAGCTAGCTAGCTCTTGGATTTTAACCCCCGGTCACCTCAGTACGAATCACGCGTTCTGAATTCTCTTACACTATTTCAGATAATGGTTGACTGGGCGTAAAACACCAAGTTACTTACTTACTAGTTCAAACCACCAGTCACTATTTCTCAAGTTTGTCTAATTCCCTGTTACAACGTTAAATGACAACCATGTTTCGGGTACCTATTTGTATTCCGTAGTCATTTATCACGGAAACCAGCTTAAATCGCTTGTGACTATAGTTAGGGTGACCTATTTTATTCCGCGGCCAGAGAGTATAGGGGGAGGAAGTGGGGGGAAATGAAGGTGAATGACTCTGAGAGGACTGATTAAACCACAGACAGGGAGAATGAAAGACAGAAAAGGGCAAACTGTAGGCTATCAGACACACAATCAGATTGACTGATTGACTGACTGACTGAGACAGACACAGAGACAGACAAAGAAACGAAGACAGAGCAAAGCGGAGAGAAAAAGAGACAGACAGACAGAGACGGATTCTTAGAACTAAACCAGTTCTAAGAATCCGTCTCTGTCTGTCTGTCTCCAACCACACACCACGCGTCACCGGATAAAATGTGCAACGTCAGTGCTATTGGTTTTTGATTTTTTTATGTCGTGGTCGAGAGCGTGTCTAAAACCCCATATAAAAACCGATGATGATTTCTTTGAAATATAAAACCAGCTGTTGCCCCTCCCTCTCCTCCCTTTACACGTACGTCGACTGCCGAGCTAGCGCCCTCTATTCGTCAGAAACGCCATACTGCGTTGGTGGATGACATTGACTGGGTTTGTGGGCACACAAAAATACCACACACATATACAGGGGCTTGGAGAAGAGGGGGAAAAACATTCGTTGATGTTCATAAAGAAGACTTTTGAGGATGTACCTCTGGTGGAGTTGGTTGCTTGGTTGGTTGAAGTGTTGCTTTATGTCCACAGAAACCGTAGGTTTATTAGGGACGGGAGCCCAGGACGTCCACCTCGACCCTCACACAGCTCCTGAGTTGGAGTTGGAGTTTATTAACCTTGTATTTACACGCATGCCAGATGAATTACCGTTGGCGACTCAGGTCTTTGTTGTTGTACTTGTGTTACGTATTTCGAGCGCTAATTAACTCCCTTGTGTGTCGAAGTTCTTGTCTTTCTTTTTTTGTTGCTTAAAAAATAAAAAAATAAAAATATCAGATATATATATATCTTTCGAGTGCTAATTAACTCCCTCGTGTGTTGATGTTCTTGTTTTGCTTTGCTTTATTTTTAAATTTTGTTTACCACATATATGTTTCGAGTGCTAATTAACTCCCTAGTGTTGATGTTCTTGTTTTGCTTTGCTTTGCTTTTTTTTTTTTTGATTTTTGTTGTTGTTGTTGTTGAAATTCTTCTTTTTTTTATCACAACCTGGCGTCGTTCGCAGTGGTGAACGCGCAGCGGGGCCTCTGCGGACACAAAAATTAAGGTTCCTTCAGTTGAGAAGCCACAGCTGACAAATAATAAAGCACTCCATGCAACCGTGCACCAGTTCAGAATACTTCAGTTAAACCACATTGTCCTTCACAGTACAGTGTGTGTGTGTGTATGTGTGTGTGTGTGTGTGTGTGTGTGTGTGTGTGTGTGTGTGTGCTGCGTGCGTGGTGCGTGGTGCGTGCGTGGTGCGTGCGTGGTGGTGGTGTGTGTGTGTGTGCATCTTTGCTAATTATGCTTGAACGCTTGTCGATATATACATTTTTTTATTATTATTTTTTTGGATAACATTTCCATCTCGATGTACATTATGTGTGTATGCTTGTTCAGCGCTTTGAGCCGCAGGGTAGGCGCTTTACAAATTTCCATTATTATTATTATTATTGTTATTTATTTACGGTGTTACTTCATGCAAATTAAGCCATATATGTGGGGTGCAAGTGCATCTGTAACCTGCCACCTGCACTTTTGGCAGAATGACTGGAAACGTTTACGTGCTACTGTGGCAACACGGTAAGCGTGAGCTTTAACATATCTTTATATTGTTTACTCCGCAGGTCTAAGTGGGGCGGCGATAGCTCAGCCGGTAGAGCGTCCAACTGAGAATAAACAACAACAACAAGAACAACAACAACGGGCGCAATACTGATGCGGGTTCGAGTCCCTGATGCGGCCGGGGACTTTTCTCCCTAAGTCATGCAGCTACCAGTGTGGACCCTCTTAATTACGTGTTCGTGCAGCCCCCCCGTGTGCAATCACATGCATCGACAGCTGAGCGCACGTTAAAAAACCCATCACTGCAGTCATGCCATTGTTCGGACACACGAAAATACAGCACACACTGAGAGGAATGGGTAGCGCTGCTCTTCCGGTTTTTGTGCCTTAATTTTTACCTTGGTATGGCGGCCCCAATTTCCCACGAGGGACACGAGGGACAATGAAGTGCTGAAACAGCTGAGCGCACGTTAAAAACCCCATCGCTGCAGTCATGCCATTGTTCGGACACACGAAAATACAGCACACACTGAGAGGAATGGGTAGCGCTGCTCGTGCGGCTGCTGTGCCTTACCTGGGCAAGGCGATCCGAATTCCCCACGAGGGACAATGAATTAGTGCTAAAACAAAGGAGCCACCTGGCTAAAGGCGAGAGGCCAGTTTGTGAATATATATATATATATATATATATAAGCTAAAAAATATATATATATATATATATATAAGCTACAGCAGATTCGTGAGCAGCGTTGCCAGATGCTGGCGGAATGAGCAGGATGTTTAAGTGACTTCATACGTTGCATGTGTGATTTATACGTATATGCATTATCCGTTCAATTAGCTCAGGCAGTCACAGGAAAAAGACCCTCAAGTCTTCTCCGATTTCCACCTGTTCAAG
This sequence comes from Alviniconcha marisindica, assembly GCA_018857735.1. NCBI lineage: Eukaryota > Metazoa > Mollusca > Gastropoda > Provannidae > Alviniconcha > Alviniconcha marisindica. Next base: position 213,681 of record JABMCL010000789.1, read on the forward strand.
AAATGTGTGGGAGCGCGGCCAGAAAGTCCAAACACGTAAAGGAGTTAAAGGAACGCTATTTATTAGGTGAGACGCTTTGGCCTAGCGTTAAGGCGTTAGGCTGGTAAGCGGAAGGACCTCGGTTCGATACCGCTTCGGCTCTCCTTTCTCTTCAGAAAGGTTGTGGCTCAGGTACCTGCAAAAGAAACTCCAAGTCTTCTCAGATTTCCACCTGTTCAAGACTGCAATGTGTGCGAGCGCGGACAGAAAGAACACAAGGAAAGTCCACAAGATCTCGTCTCGTCGAAAGACTGTACGATAATATTTGGTTCCCAGGCACTGGCCCCGTGATTCACCATGTGTGTGTCGTGTGCCTGTGTGTGTGTGCCTGTTGTGTCCCGTGCGTGTAGTGTGTGGTTGCTGTGTGTTGTCTTTCTCTTCTCTGTGTATTGTAAATGCGTGTTGCAATGTCGTGGTATCTTGTCGCTCGTCGCTCAACGACATTGTAACGGCGTGACGCGATGCGATGGGCGTGGGGTGCGTGCGTGTGTGTGTCTCTTTTCTATCAGCCGACAAATTCCCGCCAGACTACAAGACGAAGTGCAAAGTGCTGAACCCTGATCGGAGTGAGGATCGAACCTGTGACGCCGGCTCAGTGAAGGAATCGCTAGCTGATGGCGGACCTGAGTGAGACTGGTCGAAGGCCCAGGCTGCATGACCATACACACACAGATAGCTACCATACACAGAGAGATAGCTACCATACACACATAGATAGCTACCATACACAGACAGCTACCATACACAGATAGATAGCTACCATACACAGATAGACAGCTACCATACACAGATAGATAGCTACCATCACAACAGACAGCTACCAAACTACACAAACAACACATACACAAGACAGCTACCATACACACGACAGCTACCATACACAGATAGATAGCTACCATACACAGACAGCTACCATACACAGATAGATAGCTACCATACACAGACAGACAGCTACCATACACAGACAGGTAGCTACCATACACAAAGATACACCCTACCACACACTACAACACAACACACACACAATAGCACCAACACACAACTAGCCCTACACAACACATACGAGCGCCTTTTGACCTAACACACAACGCCACACACACACACACACAACACAGACACACACACACACACACACACACCACACACATACACACACCACACACACAAAGACATACACAGACACACCACAGCACACACACGACATACACACGCACGCACACAGACAACACACACCACACACACACCACCAACACACACACACAAAACACACACACACACACACACACACCACACACACACACACACCACAAAACAAACAGAAAACAGAGAGAACACACAACACACACACACACACACACCACACACCACAACACACACACACACACACACACACACACACACACACACACACACACACACACACACACACACACACACACACGATAGCTACCATACACAGATAGACAGCTACCATACACAGACAGACAGCTACCATACACAGACAGGTAGCTACCATACACAGATAGATAGCTACCATACACAGACAGCTACCATACACAGATAGATAGCCACCATACACAGATAGCTACCATACACACATAGCTAGCTACCATACACAGATAGATAGCTGGATGGGCGGCTCTTTTGAGCCTAAGCAATAGCTGGCCGGTGGCAGCAGTGCACGACGAATGGACCCGGAGGTGGGCGGGGGGGTGGGGGGGAGGGGAGGAGTGGAGGGTGGAGGAGGTGCGGAGTGGTTCGATCGATAGAAGACAGTGTGGCTGACAAGGAGCTCGACGCTAAAAGAGATGCCTGAAGAGTTTGCAAGCTTCTCACTGACCGGTCGCCCCCCTCCTTACCCCCCCCCCCCCCCCCCCCCCCCCCCCGCCACTACCACTACTTTTATCCTGACCTGGGGAATAGCGGACGCAGAAAATGAGCTTCTCTCCCACCCCCCCACCCCCCACTCCCCACCCCTGGTTCAGTCAAAAACCTAACAACTAGTCCTTGCTAAGCTACTAATAAATAAACATAAACTTACAGGCATCATTTATATACATCTAGGCATGAATGAGTGAGTGAAACGTTATACATGAGAATTTCTACACAAAACATAGCGTGTTCACCACGCCAGAGACAGACAGACAGACAGACAGACAGACAGACAGACAGGGGCAGACAGACAGACAGACAGACAGGGGCAGACAGACAGACAGACAGACAGAGACAGAGAGACAGACAGACAGACAGAGACAGAGACAGAGACAGGACAAGACAGACAGACAGAGACAGAGACAGAGACAAGACAGACAAAGAGACAGACAGCCAGATAGAGACAGAGAGACAGACAGACAGACAGAGACAGACAGACAGACAGATTGTTGTTAGTGTTATTGTAAAGCTCTCTGGCTCTCACTCTGTGTGGTAACGGGCGCTATAAAAAAAAAAAATCCCCTATATTATCAATAAATCGCTGTGATTTGCATATACCCCATTTGCATATACATAATTTGCATGTATCCACAGCTGCGCGCACGTCTGGTCCACGTCCCTGAGGGGAGCAAGACGCGGGCTAGCTATAATTAACGCCGACACACACACAGCAACTGCCATACGATAGCCTACATGTGTACGGTCCTATTAAAGAGATATAAATCAAAGATACTTACAACAATGACATCAAACGCCCCGGCAGCTGCTGCGCCGGTGCCAGTAACACAAGGTGTGAATGGAAAACTAGGATCGGCTCCAAAATCAAAACAAATAACAACAGCGCGTGCGCGCGCGCGCGCGCGCGCACACACACACCACACACACTCATACACACACACACACACTAACACACACGCACGCACGCACGCACGAGCAGACGCACGCACCACACACACACACAAACACACACGTGCTAAACACACACCACAAAACACACTTCAGACACACACACACACACACACACACACACCCACACACACACACACACACACACACACACAACAAACACACACACAAAAAACCCTAACCAAAAAACCACACGCACGCACAACACGTAAAGCCGCGCGCGCGGCGCACTGTCCCCCTGACACAAAACACACACACACACACACACACACAACCACACACACACACACATACACACTGTGAACACACACGCTCTCTCTCTCTCTCTCTCTCTCTCTCTCTCTCCTCTCTCTCTCTCCTCTCTCTCTCTCTCTCTCTCTCTTCTTCTCACACCACAAAAACACACACACACCACACACAAAGGGGGGGGGGGGGGGGGGCGCCAATTCCTGCAATGATTTGATTGTAGCTGTGTGTTGACAGTAGACAGCGTGTTCGGTATAGAAATAGGGCTGCCACGTGCAGCACGCGACATCAATACATAAACGAGGACAGCTCACAAAACGACATATAAGCTAAGGTTTGGGGCTGAAGATGAGAGAGAGAACTCGAACTCGAAAACTTTCATACTCAAGCATAGCAGCGTTAGGTCCATTTGGACCTATCTAACAGCCAGTCCTTGCTATACTACACACAAAATAAACACAATGCCACAAACAAATATTATAAGCACGATTAAGCAATTGATTAATGCAATTTCACAGAGTTCCTACAAATGTGCAGAAACATCGGAAATAAATTAATTTTATGGACACATGTATACAACAATCAGTTTGTTGTTGTTGTTTTTGGGGGAGGGGGGGGGGCGGATATGTGATTCAAACAAATCCATCCAAATTTGACGAGAGCTTATTCTCAGACATATCTTTGTGCAAATTACGTT
>JABMCL010000789.1:222500-225000 GCA_018857735.1 Alviniconcha marisindica
GACACACAGAGAGAGACAGAGAGAGGCAGAGACAGAGAAACAGACACAGACAATCAGACAGAGAGAGAGACAGAGACAGACAGACACTGTGAATGAGACAGACAGACAGACAGAGACAGAGACAGGGACAGACAGACAGAGACAGACAGAGATAGAGAGACACAGAGAGAGACAGAGAGTCAGAGATAGAGATGCCTGGATTCCCTCAGTTTTTCAGGCCGTCTATCAACACTGATGCTAATTAAGCTGTGCCGGATTGTAGACGACACTTTATAGCCACGTTTTTGTTTTTTGTTTTTTGTTTTGTTTTTTCTGTTGTCAGAGCATGGCCAACGCAAGTAGACGGACCGTGTCGTACATAGTTATAGCTACGTCTCTTCAGTCGCCAGCCTGGAGCTGCTCCGCTGCTGCCCAATGTCTCCAGCTAGCTGTCTGCAGGAGGAACCCACATAAGCCTCCCAGACATCAGTGCCGCCCCAGCATTGGCCGTCTGATGCCGTCTGCACCATCGGGCACGCCCCGTGCTTTGAGACACTATATAGCTTGGGTAGACGTTTTTCCTACAAGACAACGCTGGCCTGCCAGGCTTTTCGTTTCAGTGTTGCTTTACGTCCTCAGAATCCGTCAGGCTTATTAGGGACGGGGAGCCCAGGACGGCCACCTCGACTTTCACACAGCTCTTGAGTTCTGCCTGGTAGGCTTCCTTCAAGTGTTGCTTAATGTCCTCGGATGTCGGTTGACATATTAGCGACAAGCTGAGACCAATGCGAGAGCATGGTTCAATATTGCTTTACGTCCACGGAAACCATGAGGCTTGTTAGGACGGACAGCCCAGGACGGCCACCTCAACTTTCACACAGCTATGCCTGGTAGGCTTCTATCCTCCTAGCATATATAGTTCGAACGGCGTACTTTGACACAAGAGCACCAGCCCAGGACTCGAGCTGACAGTTTAAGTTGGGCCGATTAAGCCGGAACGCCGCCTTGTACTTGAATAAATGCACTCTACGGTTGTCAGTCTTGCCTACGCACGTCCTAAAACTGGCAGTTTCCTTGCTTACTGTGCTGGAGAAAGTGCTTGGACTGAAGCAGCCACTAGAAACAGCTAGCGCCTGCGTGGTGTCAGAGAAGACAAAACATCGGCTTGACTGACAAGTCCTGGAAGCGTCAGAATTTCTCTGGATATGCTGAAGGACGCCGCCTAAGTATTGGAGAACACAAAACATCGGCTTGACTGACAAGTCCTGGAAGCGTCAAAACTTCTCTGGGTATGCTGAAGGACGCCGGACACCCACACAGCCCGCAGAACAGGTAGCTTGATCCCTAACGGCAAACCCTGCTTGCTGAAGAACGGTCTGGTACCTCGAAGAGCCCTGACTCAAACTCGCCGAAATTTCTATGAATGTGCTGAAGAACGTCTTCTCGGCGAGCAGGTGGCAGCAGCTATTTTCCTTGAATGTGCCCGACTGCGGGAGAACACCTCAGCCAGTTCCCATTGCATGATTTTGATGATTAGCCCTAGACCATGGACCTATATCAGGTCCATGCCCTGGACCTAAGAGAATTTCTCTGATTCAGTGGTGTGCTGTAGGACGCCTTGTACCCGAGATATTAAGCCGTCTTCGAGCTGGAGGCAGAGTTTCCCGGACTGAGTGTGCCGGAGAACGCTCAGTGCCTTACATATATATATATATATATATATATATATATATATATATATATATATATATATATATATATATACAAGTCCTAGAACCGACAAAATCGCCTAGACTGAATCAGCTGTAGAAACAGCCGAGTTTCGCCAGAGTTCCGACAGGAGCTGTGTGAAAGTCAGCGAGGTGGTCGTCCTGGACTCCCCGTCCCTTATATTAATCCTTACGGTCGCTGTGGACGTAAAGCAACACTGAACTTGAACCGACTGAGTTTCCCCGTGACTAGGTGCGCTATATAAAACATCCGGTACTAGATAATCCGCCTAAGACTGGCAGCTTCCAAAAATCAGTCAGCGTTGTAGAACGCCTGGTACCATACAAGATAAGCCCCTAGACGAAGTGACAATTTTTTCCCGAGTATGCTAGCTGTGCAACTGCCGGTACCTAGATAATAATTATGTTATGGCCCTAAAACTGGTAGAGTTTCGCCGGTTGAATGCACTAACGCTCGGTATAGGTAGAGGGAGAGGTCACACTCCCAGCATCGCTTTCCGGCACCTTCCTTCAAACTCTGCCAGATTTGGTTACGCCACTGAAGGGGGCACTCTTTATCTCCGCCGCGCAGCTGTCCAGCGACGCGGTCAGCGCCCTCCGAAACGGGTTCGGGTACTATACGCCGGTATGACTGTCAGGAAGAGAAGCAACCTAGCGCCCAAGCACGCACGTAACTGAACATGAGGCGCATCCAACCTTGGTAAAAGAAAGAGTTCGGCGTCTCGATTCAAACGATTTTGGTTTTATTTGAGCTGGCGTAAGCAACGGTTATAAAACCGTTATAAAACAAA
>JABMCL010000789.1:230000-235000 GCA_018857735.1 Alviniconcha marisindica
TATATATATATATATATATATATACACACCTGCAAAAAGATCACATACACACGCACGTCGTTAAAGATCCTGTGGTCCATGTCAAAGCCCGGTGGATTATGGAAACGCCAAAATAGCCCAGCATGCACTAAAAGTGTGAAAGAGTCTTCAGAATGTTGAAGCTGCATGGACACACGCTATACACGGAAGTAAAAGACAGGAAAGAACTGAAATAGCATGAAAGCAAATTTCACCGTTGCGCGACTGATTTCCTGCTCGGAATGGGACGTACACTACACGGAAGAAAAACAAAGGAAATTCCTGAAATAAGATATAAAAAACGTGAAAGCAAATCTCCCCGTTGAGCGACTGATTTCCTCCTCGGAGTTCATGGACACTATTATCGGAAGGGGGGGAGGGAGGGGGGGGGGGGGGGGGAGGGGAAAAGAACTGAAATAACGTGAAAGCAAATCTCACAGTTGCGCGACTGATTCCCTCCTCGGAGTTCATGGACACTATTATCGGAAGGGGGGAGGGGGGGGGGGGAGGAAAAGAACTGAAATAACGTGAAAGCAAATCTCACAGTTGCGCGACTGATTTCCTCCTCGGAGTTCTGGACATTATACGGAAGGGGGGGGGGGGGGGGGAGGGGGAGGAAATAACTGAAATAACGTGAAAGCAAATCTCCCCGTTGAGCGACTGATTTCCTCCTCGGAGTTAGATGGAAGTGGGTGGGGGGGGGGGGGGGGGGTGGGGGGGGGGGGGGGGGGGGGAAGACTGAAAAACGTGAAAGCAAATCTCACAGTTGCGCGACTGATTTCCTCCTCGGAGTTCATGGACACTATACGGAAGGGGGGGGGGGGGGGGAGAGAAGAAAAAAGGGAAAAAACTGAAATAACGTCAAAGCAAATCTCACAGTTGCGCGACTGATTTCCTCCTCGGAGTTCATGGACACTATACGGAAGGAAATAACTGAAATAACGTGAAAGCAAATCTCCCCGTTGCGCGACTGATTCAGTTCCTCCTCGGAGTTCATGGACACTATACGGAATGGAGGGGAAAAAAAGAAGAAGGAAAAAAAAGAAAAAAGGAAAGAACGGAAATAACGTGAAATAGCGCGGCTGATTTCCTCCTCGGAGTTGGACACTATAGACGGAAGAGAAGAAAGAAAAAAAAGAGAGGATAGGACTGAAATAACGTGAAAGCCAATCTTACCGCTGCGCGATTTCCTCCTCGGAGTTGGACGACTGCTGCTTCCGACTGCCGCCCTGTGGCTTGGGGTTGCCCATGGACCCGCAGTGCGGCTTGTAACTCCGCGGACCTCCTCCACCGCCACCTCTGGTGGAGGCCAACGACGTGGAGATGCTCATGCTGCCGGAGGGAGGTGTGACCGCTGGGCCCCGAGGGTACCTCTGGCTGCTGGTTCGATGCTGCTGCTGCTGCTGGTGCTGCTGCTGCTGGGCGCGACCTTCTCACTGCTCAGTTTCGCTGTTGGGCCTAAGTCCTGGTGGCTGCTTGCTCTGTGGCGTGCTCAGTCCTGACTGTTTCCGACGCAGTGCTGACTGAAGTGCTGCTCAGTGGTGGACAACCTGTTTGCTGAGCGCTTTTGCTGTACCGGGGAAGTCCTGAGCGTTTGCCGCTGGCGTGCTCCTGGCTGCTTTCAACGCAGTGATGAAGTCCTGATTCAGTCAGCGCCGGTGAACAACCTGTTTGCTGACCGCCGCCCTTGCTGTACTGGCGAAGTCCTTACCGTTTGCCGCTGGTGTTCTCCTGGCTGCCTTGAACGTAGTGCTGAAGTCCTGATTGCTGGTGAACAACCTGTTTGCTGACTGCCTTTGCTGTACTGGCGAAGTCCTTACCGTTTGCCGCTGGTGTTCTCCTGGCTGCCTTGAACGTAGTGCTGAAGTCTTGATTGCTGGTGAACAACCTGTTCGTTTTGCTGCACTGGCAAAGTCCTGCCTTCTTACCGCCGACGTACTTCCCTCTGTGCTAAACGCTTTCGTTGCACTGCCCGAGTCGTTCAGGTGCTGAGAGAGAGTACCTGCTTACTGGTGCACTACCTCTTCTCATTCACACTGCGAAGAAACCGTCTCTTTACTGACTGCAGCTGCATACGTCTGAGCTGACTGCGCCTGCAGAAGCTCTGTGCTGTGCCGTACAGCTGAGCTGCCTCGCTAACTGACTCGCTCCAGGAGCTGACTGCAGCCGAAGTACCTCTGTGCTAACAGGCGCTTTGCAAGTATATATAGATCTCTGTATTCTGAGCTGACTGCGGCTGTATTATGTGAGCTTGTGCTGGATGAATGCAGCTCTCCTTCCTCTGTGTCCTTCAGTCTGTGACTGACTACTGCTGAATTGATTTGCTCTGGGTTCACAGAGGAAGCCTGTAAGGCGGCGGCAGAAGTAAGGTTGCTGGTATTGCTCAATATGTCCGTCGCACGATGAAGCTCAGGCGGCGTCCAACTCAGTAAGGGCCAAAGCTGCTCAGTCAGTGGTTCTCGGATGGCTGTGTGATCTTACTCAGGCAGGCGACAGCTGAAGTCCGCTTCGTAATTCTCTGACTTTGAACACAGGATAGACTTCGTATTCCCTGACTTTGAACACAGGACAGACTTCGTATTCCCTGACTTTGAACACAGAACAGACTTCGTATTCCCTGACTTTGAACTCAGAACAGACTACGTATTCCCTGACTTTGAACACAGAACAGACTTCGTATTCCCTGACTTTGAACACAGGACAGATTTTGTATTCCCTGACTTTAAACTCAGGACAGACTTTGTATTCCCTGACTTTCGACACAGGACAGACTTTGTATTCCCCGACTTTCGACACAGGAGAGACTTTGTATTCCCCGACTTTCGACACAGGACAGACTTTGTATTCCCTGACTTTCGACACAGGACAGACTTTGTATTCCCCGACTTTCGACACAGGAGAGACTTTGTATTCCCCGACTTTCGACACAGGACAGACTTTGCCGAACTCAGGACAGACTTCGTATTCCCGGCCTTACTTTGAACACAGGACAGATTTCGTATTCCCTGACTTTGAACTCAGGACAAACTTCGTATTCCCTGACTTTGAACTCAGGACAATCGTTGTGTGCTCTGAAACAATGGTGAGTTGATGCCGTTCGGCAGTCTGACCCACAAGACGCTGGAGACAGTGATTTATATTCCTGATCGTAGACGTTGATAGCAGGACGATTTACTTTATTCATTCGCTGGTGCGGTAGGCAACGTTTCCAGTGACAGAGCCAACTACTTTGCCGTAATGTGTTGACTGACGCTTGCGATCCAAGCAGGTTGGTATTTTAGGATCTTTTTCAATCCCAGTAGACACTCATTTCAGTGCGGACACATCAGTTGTTGATTAAAGTGATGACTATTTTTAGGATCTTTTGCAGTCCCACCAGACACTCATTTCAGTGCGGACACATCCGTTGTTGATTAAAGTGATGAGTTGAGATCCAAGATACACGGCCGTAAAGCGTGAATGAGCGCCGAGCGGACGACAGTTCGGCAGGTACACAAACCAAGTGACGATGCGCGCAAAAGACTGTGCAAGGATTCGAGTCGTGAAGCGGTTCCCCTCCCTCAGTCACAAGCGGGTCTCGCGGTGGAAACGATCAAGTCTAGATGAACTTCACCCAGATCCTGGACGTAACGGCCGAAATGCGCCAGTGCCGGACAACACCGCGTCGGAGTCACGTACTTTCGTTCCTGCGAATTGAGTTTCACAGTCTCAGCCGAGAGCAAAGCTGTAGCAGACTGATACAACGTCTACGCTTCTCAGGTGGAAAACGCTCGTCAGGACTCGCAAGATAAAACTGTTCAAATCATGCGGCTGCACTGACCGTGCACTTACCAGTAACCGATGTGGACGTAGAGCACGTGCGAACAGGAATGAATAATTGATCGTCAAGGAGTGTAATGGCTGTTGTGGCAGCACTTATCAAATCACGGCGACCGGAGCCAAATTTCGGGATCGTCGATCTCAGAATCTGTAATGACCAACCGACAGTGTACTTTGATGGATAAAATGGCAGACTGGACTGACTGTCCACGAACGACTCGTAAACCCCGTGCGATAAATGATTTGTCTTTCACTGATTTAATTTGTCGGAGAATTTCACTCAGTCCAGTTACCGGTCGACGAGGCAGAATGTAGTCCAGTGAAGCTGCTTATTTAACTATCGCTCTTGTGTGTGTTTTTTAAATGACGAATCCACAAGTGAATACTGAATCAGTACGTCCACCTAACGCGGTTATGTTAGTTTGTCCATTTTCTTCCCGGTCTAAGTATATGAACTGTTTTAAGCTTGTTTTTTGTCTTTTTATTTTAATTTTATTTTTATATTTTTTTTATATTCAAGCTTCTCACATACAACAAGTCCTGGATCAGTTGCGCGGTCTTTTCTCCACGATCATCGAACAAAACGAATTTGTCCTCCAAAACTAACGACAGCAAAACCCAAAAGCACGAAATGTTTTCGTCGTCCAATTAACCGAATCTGCTGGTCAGTCGCCCTGACGGAAGACCCTCACGTCAGTCGGCACACTGACGTTGAGTGAGTGCGGTCGGAAGTGAGGTGACCCGCTGACGTGATGCGGGTCCTCCCGGCCCTTCACGCGCTGGCCACAACGACGCACGCGTGCTGTGCCCGTACAGCAGCTCCGGGCACCTCCCCTCCCACACAATCTGGGATCGAATCACGCCTCAGCTGTGACCAGCGGTTACGCTAATGGACAGAGCCACACTGAGACGCTGAGACAAACAAGTCCACTTCAACTTTTCTCCCGCCTCAGTGTCAGAAACCGAACACCACCAGCACAGTCTGTGGAAAACCAACAGTAGAATCTGCAGAAAAATCAACAGGGGAAGCTGCAGAAAACCAACAGTATAAGCTGCAGAAAACCAACAGCGTAAGCTGCAGAAAACCCGGATTTTCCCCAGTTTAAAAACAAATCCCAAGAACTGGAACTTGCTGCGAGCTGTGTTTTAGTATCCGGCTCAGT
>JABMCL010000789.1:240000-242500 GCA_018857735.1 Alviniconcha marisindica
TTTCTCTTCTTCTTCTTCTTTCTTTCTTCTTCTTTCTTTTTCTTCTTATCTTCTTCTCTTCCTCAGTTTCACCCGCTCTCATGCAACTGAATTTGTGAATTGCTTTTTTTTATTTGGACTATATTTCGGCTGTATATCGCGTAGAACTCAAATCAGACACTGCGAGAGAGTGAGTATATGCATACCAAATGAAAGAAGTCGCATAAGGTCTTTCTTTCTTTCTTTCTTTCTTTCTTTCTTCTTTCTTCTTCTTCTTCTTCTTCTTCTTCTTCTTCTTCTTCTTCTTCTTCTTCTCCAGAGTTGCAATTGATATCCCACCGTGCGTTCAAGTGCTACCTGTGCAGTTGCTAGCAGTCGGCAGATGGGCGTCCATAACTGATACCAAACAAACAAAAAAGATAGAAGAAAAGAAAAGAAAAAAGAAAGAGAAAAAAATAAAAGAGGAAGAAGGTAAAAAAAGAGAAAGAAGAAGAACAAAGAGAGAAGATACTGACAGAAACGAGAGCGGAGTAGGGAGGGTAAGAGGTGGGAGAGTGGGGGGGGGGGGGGGGGAACAAAAGAGAAACCGAAGCGGTTTCGCAGTCCTTCTGGCGCTGGCCATAAACACCAGAGATGTCCTTCAGTCCAGTGGAGGCTTCTTCAGTCTCTCCGACTCCACTCTCTCAGCCCCTTGAGCTGAAGGTGAAGTGTTGCTTTACGTCCACAGAAACCGTAGGCTTATTAGGGACGGGAGCCCGGGACGTCCACCTCGACTTTCACACAGCTCCTGAGCTCTGATTTCTGCCCATGGTTAAAGTGTTGCTTTGCGTCCACAGAAACCGTAGGCTTATTAGGGACAGGAGCCCAGGACGTCCACCTCGACTTTCACACAGCTCCTGAGCTCTGATTTCGCCATGGTTAAAGTGTTGCTTTGCGTCCACAAACCTAGGCTTTACGGGGCCAGGACTCCACTCGACTTTCACACGTCCTGAGCTCTGATTTCTGCCCATGGTTAAAGTGTTGCTTTGCGTCTACAGAAACCGTAGGCTTATTAGGGACGGGAGCCCAGGACGTCCACCTCGACTTTCTGAGCTTCTGGGCTCTGATCCCATGAGTAACTCAGTGCATTCTTTTATTCCATCACTCCGACACAGAGAGAAATGTGAGACTGAAAAACCAGTTATCGGTGACTCGAAAGAAAAGAAGAAGAAAAAAGTCAGTTATCAGTTACTCAAAAGGAAAAAAAAAAAAAGATCAGTTGGCCATCACTCGAAAGAAAGAAACAAAGAAAGAAAAGTCAGTTCTCAATTACTCGAAATAAATAAAAAATCGTTCTCAATTACTTGAAAGAAAGAAAATCAGTTTTCAATTACTCGAAAGAAAAGAATCAGTTCTCAGTTACTAGAAAGAAAGAAAATCAGTTCTCAATTACTCGAAAGAAAACAAAATCAGTTTTCAATTACTCGAAAGAAAAAAATCAGTTCTCAGTTACTTAAACGAAAAATCAGTACCCAGTTACCCGAAAGAAAAGAAAAATCAGTTCTCAGTTACTCGAAAGAAAATAATTCAGTTCTCAATTACTCGAAAGAAAGAAAAAAATCAGTTCTCAATTACTCGAAAGAAAAAAATCTGTTCTCAATTACTCGAAAGAAGAAACACAGAGAAAACCCTTGAACGGATCCGCTGAAAGGAAAAAATCTGTGACTGGACGTGATTCTATATCCTACTGCTTTCACAACATAGCGGTAGCGCCGACGCCCACAGTCACTGATACAGGCATCGCTATTTAACTTCATTCGAGGTAACCTGACTCACTGCGTCTCGCTCACCGATATAAAAGAGCTAGCTGTTGTTTTTCATAGTTCATAGTTCAGGAGTTGTGTGAGAGTCGAGGTGGCCGTCCTGGCTGTCCGTCCTAACGAGCCTTCTGGTTTCCGTGGACGTAAAGAATTATTGCACCGTGCTTCGACATTGGTCACAACTTGTCCCTAATATGTCAACTGACATCTGAGGACATTAAGCATCACTTCATCATCATACAATCATTGTGAGCCGGTTTGGCCTAGCGGTAAGGCGTTAGGCTGGTAAGCGGAAGGACCTCGGTTCGATACCGCTTCGGCTCTCCCGGCTTTCTCTTCAAAAAGGAAGTGGTTTGTGGACACTGTCTGGACTTGTCCATCACTTCCTACTGAAACATTAAAATGGCTCTCATAGCTGCCCATCTTAATGCAGGAATCATTCTGGTGGTGACAGTGTAGCGATAGGTATATAATTTCCCTCTTCCCCCACCTCCATACCCCCCCCCCCCCCTTTCCCCCGTCCCTAATAAGCCTTGTGGTTTCTGTGGACGTTAAGCACCATGTTTACTTACAATCATCCATCATCAGTGTTCAGGAGCTGTGTGAAAGTCGAGGTGGCCATCCTGGGCTGTCCGTCCTAACGAGCCTTATGGTTTCTGTGGACGTAAAGCAACAGTGAACCATGCTTAAGCATTGGTCACAGTTTGTCCCTAATATGTCAA
>JABMCL010000789.1:250000-252500 GCA_018857735.1 Alviniconcha marisindica
GTCGGCCCCTTCCCACTCTGTCCCCGTCCCTAATAGGCCATCTCGCCTCCGTGGACGTAAAGCACCAAGAAAGAACACCACCAGAATGATTCCTGCGTTAAGATGGGCAGCTATGATAGCCTTTTTTTAAATGTTTGATTAATTGTGAGGGACATAGTCAAAAGACAGTGTCGACATACTTTTGAAGAGAGACAGGAGAGCCAAAGCGGAATGGAACCGAGTCCCTTACTTCTGCTCACCAGCTTTGATGTGTTGCGGTAAAGTTCACATTTTTATGTCTTGAAGGCAAGTTCACACTGTTATGTGTTGCAGGCAGGTTTACACCATTATGTGCTGCAGAGGTTCACACTATTATGTGTTGCAGAGGTTCACACTATTATGTGTTGCAGGCAGGTTCACACTATTATGTGTTGCAGAGGTTCAGGCTATGCTATTATGTGTTGCTGGAAAGTTCACACTATTAGGTGCTGCAGGCAGGTTCCCACTACTATGTGTGCAGGCACGTTATCACTATTATGTGTTGCAGAGGTTCACGCTATGCTATTATGTGTTGCTGGCAAATTCACACTATTATGTGCTGCAGAGGTTCACACTCTTATGTGTTGCTGGCAAGTTCACACTATTATGTGTTGCAGGCAGGTTCACACTACTATGTGTGCAGGCAAGTTCATACTATTATGTGTTTCAGAGGTTCACACTATTATGTGTTGCTGGCAAGTTCACACTAGTATATGTGCAGGCAAGTTCACGCTCTTATGTCTCGCAGGCAAGTTTACACTATTATGTATGCAGGCAACTTCACACTATTATGTGTTGAAGGCAAGTTCACACTATGACGTGTTGCAGAGGCTCACACTATGAGTTGCAAGCAAGTTCAAACCATTATGTGTTGAAGGCAGATGTTCACACTATTATGTGTTGCAAGCAAGTTCTCACTATTATGTGTTGCCGAGGTTCACACTATTATGTGTTGCAGAGGTTCACACTATTATGTGTTGCCGAGGTTCACACTATTATGTGTTGCAGAGGTTCACACCATTATGTGTTGCAGAGGTTCACACTATTATGTGTTGCTGAGGTTCACACTATTATGTGTTGCAGAGGTTCACACTATTATGTGTTGCCGAGGTTCACACTATTATGTGTTGCTGGAAAGTTCACACTATTATGTGTTGCTGGCAAGTTCACACTATTATGCGTGCAAGCAAGTTCACACTATTATGTGTTGCAGAGGTTCACACTCTGAGTTGCAAGCAAGTTTAAACTATTATGTGTTGAAAGCAAGTTCACACTGTTACGTGTTGCAAGCAAGTTCACGCTATCAAGTGTTGCAGAGATTCACACTATCATGTGTTGCAGAGGTTCACACTATTATGTCTTGCAAGCAAGCTCACACTCTCATGTGTTGCAGAGGTTAACACTATCAAATGTTGCAAGCAAGTCCACACTATTATGTGTGCAGGCAAGTTCACATTATTATGTGTTGAAGGCAAGTTCACACTCTCATGTGTTGCAGAGGTTCACACTATTATGTGTTGCAAGCAAGTCCATACTATTATGTGTGCAGGCAAGTTCACATAATTATACGTTGAAGGCAAGTTCACACTATTATGTGTTGCAGAGGTTCAACTATTATATGTTGCAGAAATTCACACTATTACGTGTTGCAGAAGGTCACACTGTTATGCGTTGCAGAAGTTCACACTATTATGCGTTGCAGAAGTTCACACTATTATGCGTTGGAGAAGTTCACACTATTATGTGTTGCAGAAGTTCACACTATTATGTGTTGCAGAGGTTCACACTGTTATGTGCTGCAGAAGTTCACACTAGTATGTGTTGCATGCAAGTTCAAACTACTCTGTCTTTCAGGCAGCTCTTCTCAGTAGTACGGCCGACGAGATTATCTAATAAATCATTGTTCGGATGAAAAATTCGTGAGTTCGCTGCAAGAGCTTTCTGCAGCATCATCATAATCATATTGATGACGATGAGAGAGATGATAACAATACTGTTAATACCGCTGAACGACAGACATTAGCAAATTAAGCGCAGGCCCCATCTCCGTTGAGGCCACGTCGCCTACTCCTAAATAATATGCGCATCAAAAACGTAAATGTAGACCGCAAACCGCAAAACTCATCAGGTCATATGTATTATAATTACGGATAAAATTGTCAGCCGAAATGTCGACGTAAAACTGCCACGGAGAACAGCTCCAGCTATCATAGAAAAATCCATAAACAAACAGCCCTTATTGAAATTAATGTATAAAAATACATCAGTCCTAAGGACGTACATGCAGCCCTTATTGAAATTAATGTATAAAAATACATTAATCCTAAGGACGTTCACGAAGCAGTAGCCTATGTGTTGTCTAATGCTGTTGACAACCGTGGAGGGGTGTTGGGGAGGGCAGAGGGAGGAGGGGGCGAGGGGAGGGGGGGGGGGATTTGGCGGGGGGATGGAGTGGTTCAGGTCCCTGTATGTCGTCGCTGTA
>JABMCL010000789.1:257500-260000 GCA_018857735.1 Alviniconcha marisindica
ATATATGATCATAGTGGGAAGATCAATGACAATCGATAATTATGAACAATACAAAAGAGTAATCAATCAAATCACTGGGAGACTATATATATATTAAAAACCAAGAAATTGTTTGATTAAAAAAAAAAAGGTGTGTGTGTGTGATTATTTATAACAATCTGCTTCTGATCCATTTATAAAGTTGTGTTTTGAAGCTGGTTAGTGAATTGCATGATTTATTTGATTTGGGATGGTATTCCACAAGGATGGCCTGAAAATGGGAAACTAGTTTTAAAAAGGTCTATTCTTGGTTTGGGCAGAGTTATGTATCTTGATGTGGCGCGAATGTTGGAACAGATAAAAAGCTGTTTAAGGTGCGGAGGTGCCAGATTTTTGTATGCTTTGAATACTAATACTGCCTTATTGAACATAAGCTTTTCTTTGAGTGGAAGTATTCCCAAGTACCGTAGCTTTGCATCGGTTGATAAAGAGGAATCAGATATCATCAATTTTGCAGCTCTTCTGTGAAGAGAATTAAGTTTGTTAAATAAGATATCACTACAGCCGTCCCAGACAGTTGATGCATAAGTTAGGTGTGAGGAAATATGAGCATGGTAAAACAGTTTGCGCTTAGGAGTGTCCACAAAGTGTCTGAGCTGTGACAACAGATAAAGATTTTTTGAAACTGTTTTACAAATGCCAATAACGTGTGGTCGCCAGCTAAATTTATCATCAGTAATAACGCCAAGGTGCTGGTGCTCATGAACTTGTTCAATATGACTGTCTTTAAGACTAAGATTAAGGTGAAGCGGGCGAAGCTGATGTTTTTGCCTAGTAGTAAGTAGCATACTTTTTGTTTTTGCAGATGTAAAATCATGGCATCATTGTCGCACCAGTCAGATGCTTCATTTATGCTTCTCTGTAGTTCATTTTGAACAGTGTCTTTATCAGATGTAGTTAGTGAAGTATCATCCGCAAACATGTCACAATTAACTTTATTGCTAATAATATGCAGGGGAAGATCATTGATAAAAATTGAAAATAGAAGCGGTCCTAAAATAGATCCTTGAGGAATTCCACAACGAACAATGCCTTCATTAGAGTATTCACCGTTAACATAAACACTTTGTGATCTTAGCTCCAGATAAAATTTAAATACTGAGACAAATGGAGAGTTTGCTGCATATAAGGATAATTTCTTAAATAAAATATTATGATTAACAAGATCAAAAGCTTTTTTTAGGTCAAGAAAAAGAGCACCAGCAACCTCAGAGTTGTTGATGGCAGAAAGCCAGTTATCACACAGTTTGGCTAATGCTGTGTGGCATGAGTGTTGAGAACGAAAACCTGACTGTGACTGGCATAATAGATTGTGTTCAGTAAGGAAATTCAGTAAGTGTTTATGTATATGTCTTTCTATCGGTTTTGAAAGCAGGGAAGTATGGAGAGAGAGGGGGGGGGGGGGGGAGACAGACAGAGACAGAGAGACAGAGAGAGACACAGAGAGAGACAGAGACAGAGAGACAGAGACAGACAGAGACAGCCAGAGACAGGCAGGCAGAGACAGAGACTCACTGAGAGACAGAGAGACAGACAGAGACACAGACAGAGAGACAGAGAGACAGACAGACAAACATAGACACAGAGAGACTGAAACAGACAGACTGCAAGATACCTAAATACTTCCTGTGATTGAGTATCGGCACTGATTTAAACAACAAACCCTCCGGCCGAGACAGAGAGACTGACAGAAACAGAGACAGACGCCAGACAGACAGACACAGACACACTGAGAGAGACTGAAACAGACTACTAGGCCTATATACCTAGATACTTTCTGTGATTGAGTATCGGCACGGATTTAAACAGTAAACCCTCCCGAGACAACTGAGACGGAGAGACAGAAACAGAGACAGACAGACAGACAGACACAGAGAGACTCAGACAACAAGATACCTAGATACTTTCTGTGATTGAGCATCGGCACTGATTTAAACAGCGAACCCCAGCCGTCAGTGCACAATAGAATGATCGACGTGAAGCCTACACTGAGTGACGCATCAGCCCACGTGCGCACGCGCCATGCAGCCTCTCGCCACGAGCTGACCTCAGTGCACGTGACTCCTACATTACTGGTGCCTTCTCCCAACGCTCGTGGACGGCACGAGCGGCCCCTGTTTGTGTATGATCGATGTTTATTTCCCCAAAGCGGCGACCATCTGGCGTGGGTTATAGCTGTGTGTGGCCGGGGCATTGCGTATGTGTTGAAAGGTGACTGTACGGACACTTTTACGCTTCTTATCCTATACATGCTGTCGGGGCCTAGTGTTTCGTGGAGATGGGAAGCAGGAGGAGGGGGCGGGGTGGGGGGGGGGGGGGGGGGGGAGGGAAAACGAGAGGAGAGGAAAGCAGAGAGAGAGAGGGAGAGAGAGAGGAGAGAGAGAGAGAGAGAGAGGAGAGAGAGGAACTATGAAAACAAGAGAGAGAGAGGACAATAATAATCAAGAGAGAGAGAGAGAGA